>JBAIZL010000361.1:152500-207500 GCA_036971475.1 Prosapia bicincta
AAAATATTATATATGTATATACAGTATATATATATATATAGTTGGTGGGTGTTTTGAATGAGCTAGGCAACTTGTTTTATAAAGAGAAATTCTAGTTTAAATTTAAACAAAATTTTTTCGATTAATTATAATAATTTTGGACTGTGTTCAGTTGGCGGTTCACTCTGCATAGGCCCGAGAGTAACTTGTTTGCAAGAGTGCCTTTCTTAAAAGAGACGGGGCCACCAATATTTCTAAATGGGTCAAAAATTTTAATTCAATAACAATAGGTGACCTTGAAGGGATCGCATTGATTCTACCTCTCACACTATTATTGTCGGTGTCCCTAAAGGAACAGTTTTATCGATAAGCTGATTAAATTAAAATCTGCAACGAATCTGTTACCAATTCTATAAACAGTAAAACAATTCTGTGAAACCTGCTCTTTTTTAAAGTAATGCTTGATTCCAACGATTCTCGTCACATTGTAAGCAAAGTCTGGCTCAGAGGGGCAAGAAACTCAAGTTGTGATCAAGGTCACACAGTGCCAAGGCTGCGCGCGCAGACTGACTGATGATGCATCACGGCAAAAGCAGACGACCCTGGGATGCCCCTGTCTTCCGTTATGTAACGGCTTCTGTTTATTTTTATGTGTCGTTGAACTCTCTTCCTGGACATTCTACAATTTTCTGAATTTCTAAATTTAAATACATGTTGATATATTGATTTACAATTTAAATTAATAATTTTAGTTATGTGAATATGAATTTGTAAGGTTTTTACAAGCTAATGCAAAAAACTGAAACAAGTCTATTAACGCTTGACTTGCAGAAAGTTCATTTTAACCCTGACGCCCCGCCCACAGCACCTAGACGTATTAACACATCTACACGTCCCAAAGAGGTATATATAAAAGTAATTCACAAATGACGCATTAAAATACTAATACATGTTTGTATGTATTATTATGTCAACACGATGTTACAAGCCTATATACCTGTTCTAAAAGTACGAAAAAATGAATAGATAATTTACAAAAACCTAATTAATAGAAATACACTTAATACTGTATAAATGTTTTACAATCATTGTTTACAACAATCCCGACTTTTTTTTTGCTAGGCACATATACTGGTATTGCAATAGTTATAACTCATTTTCAACATTCTTGTTTTTTTATAGTTACAACAGGAGCAGTATTTTTTTTCTTAACTAAAGATTTCTGCCCTTGAGACAATCCACACTTTATATCCTGAACCAGACTGGCTGCACATCTACACTGATGGATCTAAACTCAATCCTACTGGAGCTGGGACTGGAGCTTTCTCCAAGCTATTTGAAATCAGCCAGGGCGTTAGGGCAAACACAAGTAATTTTGATGGGGAAGTAACGGCAGTGCGACTGGCCGCAGAGGCTCTTGCTGCGCATCACCCAGCAACGAACCACCAACGAGCTGTTTTCTTTATAGACTCCCAAGCCGCTATAATTGCAATAGCCGACAACTCTTCAACAGACTGTTCGAACATATTCCACTGCCGAGAAGCAATCTCACATCTTTTGCAAAATGAATGGTCAATTAGCCTTCAGTGGATCCCAAGTCACGTTGGCATCACAGGTAACGAAAGAGCAGACGACCTTGCAAAAAATGGAACGCAGATGCAACAACCATATGCAGAAACCAGCCTCACCTCTGCCAAACACCTTATTGATGCAATCCTTGAACGCTCAATTAAAAAAGATCATGAGGAAGCCAGCAGGGGGAAACAGTGGGCATCACTTAGCAGTCGCGGTCCTTTGGTGCCCACAAGCGATAGAGCAACTGCCGTGGCTGACTTTCGAATTCTGACAGGACACGACTATCTCCAGGCCCACCTCTACCGTTTTGGCCTAGCGGAGTCCGATACGTGTCCGCTCTGTCTCAATGGTGTCATGAATGGGGTCCACATTTCAACCTGTCCTGAACTGGACGACCAGCTGTCCAGAACCGGTCGTTACTGGGAGGCTCGACGCCGAATGGTTCAACAGCCAAGGGCGGGCATTGGATAAAGTAAAGTAAAGTAAGTAGTATTTTTTTCTCTTGATCCCCCGCAGAAGGTAAAACAGATGTCGCAACAGAAACACCTTTCAATGTATTGTTTCAGGTCCTTTGATACCTTTTCAGTTGCCTAAGGTTTCTAAAAATATTTTACTATCATCTGTTAGCTCAAAGTTACCAAAAGAGCATTGAACTTGCGAGAGATTAAACTAGCCTGTATTTTTTGATAAATCGTAAAATATACTGATTAACCCCCTGCTACGACCCCGAGATGTACATAAAGCTAACTTGATAACCCACCTACACGTTCTACAGAAGTAGTAAACTATAAAAACGTTGGTTTGTAACTTATATATAAAACACGTAAAACTCCTAACTGTACACCGATCAGATATTGCACTAGCCATTGGAAGATCACCTAAAATCGGGGGATTCTAGATTACACAGTCTAGTGAGGAGAGACCAAAAGGGTTCCCTATACGTCAGAGTGGGCCGTCAGAGTTTTAATACGATCCCTATAACTTTTACAGTTAGGTTTTGTGTGAGTTGCACAATACTTATAGGTGAATATGGATCGTAATTAAATAATACAGTTAAGGATGGGCCGATTCCGATTCTCGATTCCAGGAATCGTCGATTCTAGGTGGTATCGAGGAATCGTCGATACTCGATTCTTCATTCATAAAAGCGTCGATTCCGATTCCTATTTTGTTAACTATTAAAATATGCGTGTGGAGTAATTTATTACCAAACAAAATTTATTATATTTGTGTGGAAAAATAATTAATTACCAACTATGTCTTATTTATGTATTAGTTGATTTGAATGAACTAAATGATTAAAGTAAACGAAAATATTATTATTTATGAAGCAACAGCAATCAAGATCGTAACCATTTCTGGTCGTTTGACATCGCTCGTCTCTCTCTCTCACTAGAGTGGGTTCGATACTCTCTTTTGCTCTCTCTCCCCCACGTGTCTTACTGCCACTGATTTATAGAACAAAACACAAAAAAGTACAGTAAAAACTCGATTAACCGTCACCGTCGGAACCGTGGCCATGACGGTTGAGCGAATAGACGGATAACAGAAACACTGTATTATTCCTCCGAAACTTAACCTTAATAAATTATATTATAGACAGATATCACTCTCACGGTAGAAGGTTTTGTGTAGCCTATTACATTAAAACGGAACTTTTAAAAGGTTTTGCCATATGACCAAGATGTTAACTAAATTAATTATTAGAGAACTAGCATGTAAGCTAATATAACTTGAAAGAATTGAGAATCGAGAATCGAGTAAAGAATCGAGAATCAAAAGGAAAATTTTAGAATCGGAATCGGAATCGGAATCGAAAATTTTAGGAATCGGCCCATCCCTAAATACAGTAAATAGTTAATTTTAAAATGCATTGTGCGTTTATATTCGTATCATTATATAGCGCTGAAGAATCTATTTCTTACATTTAACTCTATTATTATAAATGTTTCTGTTTTAAACTCTTTAATATAGAGTCTAACTCTAGGCTAGCATAAATTTTCCACTAGCCATTTCTAAAAGATTTAGTTTACGATATATATTCTATTTGGTCACGCGTATACCAATAGTATACATTTCGTTAGGTTACTCTAAGTACGAAGTTTATCCTTTCACACGTGGAAATAATAATAGGCTATGGTAAAGTTAATTCCTAGACCAACACAGCACACTCGTCTCACCGCAAATCTGAGATTTCATTCAAAATATAATTTTATAAAACTGCAGAAAGTTTCCGCGGTCCGAAGCCACAGGCACGACGCCCAACACTCGTAGTTTGACACCTGACAGCTAAAGAAAGTCAGCTCTTTCTTTATGCATTAAAAAACTTGAAAATAATTTAATTTCACAGAAGAAAGTGTTTAGCGTTCTTAAAACACATCTGCAAGCATGAATTTGTATAATAACCTTGTCATATAGAATAAAACATTAAAAAGTAACCGATTAGGTGACCAGTTCGCCGTATTGTTACTTTTAACGTAATCTGTTAGCAATTTTTGGTAGAACCGTCTAAAAAGTAACCGATTAGGTAACCAGTTCGATGTATTGTTACTTATAACGTAATCTGTTAGCAATTTTTGGCAGAACTGTCTAAAAAGTAACCGATTAGGTAACCAGTTCGCCGTATTGTTACTTATAACGTTATCTGTTAGCAATTTTTGGTAGAACCGTCTAAAAATTAACCGATTAGGTAACCAGTTCGCCGTATTGTTACTTATAACGTAATCTGTTAGCAATTTTTGGCAGAACTGTCTAAAAAGTAACCGATTAGGTAACCAGCTCGCCGTATTGTTACTTATAACGTAATCTGTTAGCAATTTTTGGTAGAACTGTCTAAAAAGTAACCGATTAGGTAACCAGCTCGCCGTATTGTTACTTATAACGTAATCTGTTAGCAATTTTTGGTAGAACCGTCTAAAAAGTAACCGATTAGGTAACCAGTTCGCCGTATTGTTACTTTTAACGTAATCTGTTAGCAATTTTTGGCAGAACTGTCTAAAAAGTAACCGATTAGGTAACCAGTTCGCCTTATTGTGTAATATTTTAGCAATTTTTGGCAGAACCGTCTTCAAAAGCGAAGAGGCTTAACTCCTGTTTTTATGCTTACTATATCCATCTTAATTATTGTGTCAGGTTACAAAGTAACTGTCATCATTATAATAAATACGTCATTATAATAAATGAAGTATCTGTAAAATTATCCTGAACTAAAAGTTCCTAGAGCTCCGATCGTAATGATGCTCTGAAAGAAGTATTTTCTTCAGTATTTCTCTATGTGGCTGTGTATTAATTTTACCTGACATTTCTTAAGGTTAATATTTTTATTGTTCAAACTGTTCAACTTTAATTATAACATTTGAACATAAACAAACGTATCTTAGAGACAATTCCTACTTAGGTAGAAAATAAATTATTTTAGTTACCTATTATGCGTATAAAATAAATAAATCAACGAAACCTATGCGTTAAAACAGCTGTTCTATCACATAACCTATAACATATAATCTGGGGTTTAATGGAATCATATGTTATATATAACTATAATGCGTATATAGCTCCTTTTGAAAAATGTTTTTCTCCCAAATACATCTAAAGTTATTTCATTATATTTAATTAAGAAATTATTTGAAAAAAACTGTATTAAAGTGTATCATCTGAGAGTTATCCACTAACAAGTGTCGTCCACTAGAAGTTAAACAAAAATATTTCAACTTGAGTATATGAATAAAAAGTATTTTATCAATACTTGAAAATTTTTAATACATATATATATATATATATATATATATATATATATATATATATATATATTTGCACCCGTAAATGATATCGAGAGTTTGTATGTATTGATAATATCATGCAACAATATTACCCCAATTCTAACCTCAATAACTGGTTTTTGAGTACGCTCACGCCTCTTGTATCACTCAATGCTCGGTAAATACAAGATTTCACGGTTTCGAACTAAATGTTAACTTCCAGATTTTGCTCCCCATGACGATAGGCAAATCCATTACATTTGCACAAAATACCTAAAATGTTTAGTTTTGTAGAAGTACTTCTGAATTACCTCTAAAACCCGTAGTGCATCGGAACCTATTGTATATTGGTAGGTGTATCGCGAGACTCTAACAAGATTTTTGCGCAGGACAGTTCGCCGACTTGTGTAGGTGAAAGGCCAAGCAGCTAGCTACTCCTCTCTCGCATCTAGGTACAGAGGGGAACAAAATACAGTGGTTGTCAACCGATGTGTATAACATGGAGGTTCTACGAACAATGAGTCACCTTTCTAAATGCCAACTGTGCAACTGCGAATTCGACCAAGTCCCTCGCTATGGATCGGGAGTTATATTATTCTGAGGCTTTGCTTTCACTGCAAATACTTGACTTGCTTCATCTTTGTTTTAAAAAATACTATATACATACAAGATTTTGGAATACATTCATACGTTGGACTCGAGTTTTAAATATACTACAACTAAATGCGTATAGATTGTGACTTATTTTAAAATCAATAACTATGATTGCTTGTTTTCTAGTTGTTAAGCCTATAGTGTTTAAATTGGTTTAAAATTATTTACATCACATTATATTGTATTTTAAATTTATTTGCAACACTCTATGTGCATATTTATGCCTTAATATGAAAAATAAGTAGTAATTGCTATGCACCTGATTTCATAGCTGTACTTAGAATAAATCTCAGTTAAATTATATTCTATGTCAGTGATTTTCCCTCTCGGTAACTCGTTCATTCGAAATATTCAATGACTCAAATCTTTCTCCACTAACATCAGGTGAAGCTAGTAAGATTATATTGTATCATTAACCAGAAGGAAACCAACGTCTTCACTCTTACGCTAAGCAATAGTGTTGTGATGTATACGCAATCGTTAAAATATACAATGTCTGTAACGCGTGATATCTACGAAACTTTATATTTTAAGGAGAGTGAGAAAAACAAAACTATTAATATTTTATGATCAGGGCTTGGTAAAATTCCATCAAGTAATTAATTCTATTACCAAGGAGCTAACACAAAGTTTAAACAACTTTCAGTTTTATGAAACCAGCTGATCAGCTACAAATCTTGACACTGCACTTTAAGAGTACAATTATACGACATTGCGTTGCCATATAACCCTCTGACTGTCGTTACGTACAATCTGGTATTCCGGTTTAACTAATAGCAATTCCATCTAACATGAATCGAGCTGCTGTTTATTTTCAAGGATTACTAATTCCAAATAAGGCTCGTTTACGTAACCTTACAAGGTATTTAAAGTTATTTTGAGTTTTTTGTGCTACATATTCTTTTAAACTCTAAATAATTTGTGGTTAAAATAAACCTTTTTAACGATCTAGATTATAATACACTGGTTATTACTGTAGGTGTTCTAAAAATAGTGCATTGCTTGTGAGAAATGGCGTCTGGAAATGCAGAGACGTGTTCTGTTCGACCGACAACACTTAGGTTTAGAGGACTTTAATAAACATTTTCCTGTATTGCAGTGCTTATCCGAGTTCCGTGGCGGATACTGTAATATACAGAAACACTGAACATGCATGTGTTTAGTAATTCCAACAACTAAGCCGTCACATCCTCCGTATTGCCTCCGTGACAACCTACCAGTAATACTTTGCGATTAGATACGTTCTTCTATGCTTCCTGGTAATTTCAAGTCGGCTGGTCTATAGAGTTATTTTCAACAAAAATATGTATTTATAAAAGATCTCCATATGTGTTTATTTGTTTGACTCTACTCTTCCTTGTGTTTAACATTTCATTGTACGCTTGGTTGCTGTTTACTTTACAACTTCCGGGAATGGATCACTGTCGAAAGCAATATCCTTTTTTACTTTTCGAAAAATCCAACGTTATACTCTAACGAACTTACATCTCCAGTTTATCGCGGACTAGTGGCTGATTTGGGTTACCACTAGTGTCCTCGAAAAGTCAACCATTTATCATCGCCAACCATGACAAGGATTGATATCTTTTAATTGTTTTCTTTGTTATTACTTTTTATTATTAAACTTATTATTATTGCATGGAAAATAATAACATCCTATCATTAAGATTATTTTTATCGACAATTCGCAAAAGTCAAGCAATCGTGGAGGAGCCTTCTATGCAAAAGATCTTGTTAAAATTGCAAAAAACCGAAATGTCGACGGACAATAGTTATGTTATTATATTAAACGTAAATAATTACATTTCTATATATTTATTCGACACACGACAACATAATTCTTGTATAACGTATTACAAATAATTGTCATTCACTCTTCCTCCAGTTTCTGATTCATTGGTTTGTTTGAAGAACTCTCCCATCTTATACTCTTCCTCGTCGCCATTTTTTCCTTCTTACTTCTCCGTACTTTATGTTTCTGTCATATTATGTATATAAGTCCGTACGAAACCTTGTAACTTTCACTGGAAACATATAGCTACGCTCACAGGCGATAAATGCTTTACCACTAATCTACAGTCAATTTTTTTCTCGCTTCTCTGAATTCTAATGCGATGTAAACAATCGATGACGCGGAAAATTACTTCCCTTTAAACTACGTTTGTACAAAGAGGGAATTTAAACCGGACCTGATTGGTCAGCAATTGGGCAACCTTTTTCTATGCTTAAATGAATACGCACCTACTTCAGTTGAACTCTCTAAAGAAACTGATTAACTCGCTTTGTTTCGTCAGCGACTTTAATGCGGAGTATATTTGAATGCAAACATCTCGAGTAAGTATCTTAAGATAAGTATAAGTCAAGTATAAAGTGTAAGTCGCGAGACATAGCAGGAGACATGACCGGCTTATGCACAGTGGCCTACTTGACGTTTATAGTGGTGACGGAGCCCACTGAGGGCTGCTATTGATTGAATTAAATCAAAATCTTTAAAATTGATGTTTTAAAATTGAACTTATTCATTTCTAATGATCTTAAATAATTTCTAGGGCCTACTTCTAAAAAAAATACAAATCAATTGCTGTACTCATCTTCAGTCACACCTACGGACTGAATTTCACCAAATATTTTACAAACAATATTTTTACTGAGGGGATTTTCGAAATGAAATTTTCAATAAAATATAAAAACTGATGTTTTTAATTAATACAATGTATTTTTAACACATAATGCATACTTATAAGATGAATTAGGATTTAAAAAGTTGAATTGATAATTTCAAATTAACAATACAGGCCTACCATTTAAGATCGCCCAAGTATTGAAGGGGAGTATATTAATTAAAACAACCTGTCACCACAAATTCAACAAATTTTATTTTAACCTTATGTACATTTCGACTACAAAGTAATCATCTTCAGAGGTATTTTTACAAATAACTATTATTATACAAATAACTAGTTATTTGTAAAAATACCTCTGAAGATGATTACTTTGTAGTCAAAATGTACATAAGGTTAAAATAAAATTTGTTGAATTTGTGGTGACAGGTTGTTTTAATTAATAAAAACATTTACGCCACAGTTGCTTTAAGTTGTTGTTATTGAAGGAGAGCTTTATAATGTAAAATAAAATAAATGTTTACTGCCTATAGTTCGGCCATGTTTTGAACTTGAAGCACATGCAGGCCTACAGTGTCAAACTGTAAGATCACAATTTTTTTAAAATACAATATAATCTATTTTAATCTGTTACAATTCAGTAAAACATGATACTCATCTTTCGCCACAAGGGGAGAGGGATCACACTCTAGGCACGTCAATATTATTGTGTACTAGAGGATTTTAAAAAAACCAATATTCGTCTTCAAAGTCTCGATATGGCTCCAACAGGCTTATATCAACCCAGTCCTCGTCATCAGAGTCGTCCCAGAACGAGGATCAGGCTTTACACTGCTTTTTCTATAATGCATTCATTTGCCAATGGTACTTTATCTCCAATTCTTTCAATTATATTAACAAATTATTACTATTGGTATATCTTCGTAAAAACACCACTAATTACTGATATTTTTCAGCAGACGCCTTTCGCACTAGATCAGTGCAATGTTCAATGCTGCAAGTCTTGTCCGTGACTCATACCTCAAGATGTACAACACCTTAAAAACTTTAAGATATCCAACAAAAGTCTGCTGGTGTTAAAACATTGACAGATTTGGCTACTTTTATAAGTAACAGTTGGTTACATTTAGTGAGGACTTCTGAGTATTGTCCTCGCTAGGCCGGCGATATGGCGGTAGCCCATAGCCTACGTGAGTATAGAGTTCTTATTTCTAGAAATTGTGAATCGACCAAAACGGTTGTTCAAGGTTAACATTCCCAGAAACTGAATGGTTACTTTTATAAGACCAACTCGAGCAGGTTATTCTTCTTACGTCAATGGCCGTTCCTTTCGCTTACGATTTCACATCAAATGTTAATTCGTTCTTCGAATATTTCGTTATAGGACAAATATCTATGCAAATTTCTATACTTTACTTTTGTACGAGGTGTATCTAGCTAAAACAAGAACAAACGTTTCGTACCTGGCGAAAGAAATCTCCTCCTACTATAAAATTAGATTGAAATGTCACACTTGAAACCAAAATGTAGAGTTAAATTTAACGGCTTCGAAACACTTTTACCTTGAAAATTTGAATAAGTTCGAGAACTCTATTTTAAATCCATTTTAAGAAAAGTGGTAAAAGTTGTAAAATACCGTATCTGAGATGAAAGTATCACCTTTGTTTTAAAAATAGAAAAATATGTATTCTTTAAACTTTTTTATGTATTACAACAATGACCTCTAAACAGGTGAACATATATTGGTAGGTTTCACTTGCTTATAGTAATCCTTACGTTTTTGTTATCGAGGATGGTAGATAACGTGAGATTTTTTCCCGTTGTAAACTCATACCGTAATATAAACTTGTATATTTCTTTTGCTTCTTACTTTCAAATCTGAATGGCTCTCGAGTTCAGCCTCATTAGGGAATATAGTTAAAATAATGTCGTATTAAAAAGGGATAATTATTATTAATATTGATTGTATTAATTGTTTAATACTATTTATTTATTTATTATTATTATTATTATTTTGTTGAATCCCATTTGTTAATTGGATATAACACACCAAGAACGGTTCTAAAGTATTCCTGATGACCACTAAATTAAGTTAATTTCGATTGGTTCATATATAAACTAACTGTAGCACATTGTGGCTGCATGGATAAGAAATGAAAGACAAAACAAAGCATACATTTCATAGAAGTAAAATTTTGCAATTCTTCAGAGACTATGGCAATACAGAGCAAAGGCTATGTAATTTTTTGATCGAACCATTACCAGAATAAATCTGATAAATGTCTTCAGAGATCGTCCTGGCGCAAGCAAGAGGAAGTCGCCCTCCCCCCTCAATTTCATCATATATCGTTTATGTTATGCGATCAAAAATGTCTTCATGTTAAGGCGTTAATTTCGGATTGCTTAATTGGACATATGACTGGAGATCACCGGTGTGGGAACTCTGTTCATGGCCCAAATCCACATTAAATGCAGCAGCTCGGGTGGGTGCTGCCATTTTCAAATAACCTGTACCTACGATTCGACGAACGCCGAAACTCGATCACGCCATGATCATACAAAAGTACCTCAAATAAAGTTAATATTTATTTCTGATTATATAATCTGATGGGATGCAAGTCGATATGTTTGTTTTTGTTAATAAACAATGTAATTCTAAGCAGGTAATGTTTCACAAGGGACTTGGTTAGTTTTTGGTCATGTGGTGGTCGCTAGCTAGAGTTATGAAGTGTTGACGAAACAACTTAGCAAGCTACATATAAAGATAAGTTTGGCGAGTGTTTACCTCACTTGGGGCAGTTGCGCGGTTGCCGGTTCACAGTTGACAGTTAATAAAGCCGTTTTCTCGTCTTGGCCGGTATGATAGTGACGCGAAAAACAGATAAAACCATCTTTGAAGCGAGTTGTATGTCATGTCAAAATTTTATCTCCAATCACTGCAGTTTTTGAAGCGTATACAAAGCAATGTAACATTTCTATGTCTAAAAATGCTTACCATATTTTATGTGCTCTTTCTTGTTCAAGACACCTGACTCAGGTACCTAGCGTCACTAAACCAACTCAGTTTTGGCGTATACACTTCGTCACTACCGCAGCTCCTTTTTTTAATTTTCTCTATTTTCTTTAGCGCCTGCCTGTACACATCTTTTATTGACTTAATTTTAGCCTTAACTTGTTTCAAATCCGTTGCCCCTAATAAGTGATGTTCATCCAGTAACACATTAAAGTTTCCTCCTTCAATGTGTTGTTAGTATAGTCCTTGTCCATGAGTGATGTTCCACAACAAAGGGTATTGGCGATATACCTCAAGGAATACCACGATACCCTGTCCGTTCCACTTCATGTTCATAAACCACAGACACAACACAAATTTTCGTTGATTTGCTTTTAAAAAACAAAACATAACACAACACGTGGTTCCAACGCAGCAACTATTTGGAGAGTGAGCGAGTGGAGAGCTACTTGTAATCGTCAACTAGCGCACTCGCCGACTAGCCGGCTTCTGACTAGCTAGTAAACTCGCCACGCGTAATCGACCCTTAAGGATTACCTATAGGGAGTGTTCCCTTTACTTCCGGTAGACGGCGCTGTTGTTGCAACACAGCTGACCGTTATAAAATCTGTTTTCTAGCGATCGCGGGTATGCTACTGTTTCGGGAAGTAGATAACACTCTTTAAAGCGGTTTGGATGTCGTATCAAAATTTGACTTCAGTCGCTGCCGACATTTGTGATTTTTTGAAGCGTACGCAAACCGACATTTTACTTTTAAAGATTATAGTGTTTATTTCCATAGTTATTATTCGTTTACAAACTATTTTAAATATTATCTTAAAAACGTATATTTTTTTATTAAAGTATTAAATAGACAATAAAGTGTGGTATTGGTAATTACTAATGTTCTCTATTGGAAACGTTAATTGTGTCATGTATTTAGAGGCGTGAAGCTTAATAGCTTAACTTAAAATATTTGTTCTTGCATTCAAGGCCAACAATCAGTCACGCCTGCTTTTACAGCACCTAAGCAATTTTCAAACTTAATTTTTCAACAGCTTCTGACCGGCCGAGTGTGTAATGATGAAATTTTCATAGCTCTGCATATAGTAATTTTGACTTCTGATTTAAAACGATCAAACGAACTTTAAATTACAAAGTGGATTCGTTGGTTAAGCTTCTAGAAACATTAGCCCTGCCTTGGCCTTAATTATTTAGGCGCACCAGACCAGTCAATATTGAAAGAGGTAATTATGATGTTGGTAAATTTAAAGGGACAGTTATTAATGCAAGACGTCAATGCTGAGAGACGTAAAGTCCGTCTGAGATATGTTTCCAATCACTTACTTCACTGCTCTATAGCTAATTTCTTAAATAGCCAATGTTTTTGACACTAATTGTACACAATAATAATGATATTTCAAACAGACCCACGCTAAACCTCTGGTACGGAAAAGGTTTATTACGTAACGAATTACTGGTAGGAAGAGTGAGTTGTGAAATACAAAAAATGAACTTGTAAAGTGAAATTAAATGAAATAATTGTCTGATTTTTTAATACTGTCTGGTTTACAATTTGTTATAAAATCATTTGATATTTCTTGTTTCTTGTTGTGGAGTTTTACCTACATTCCACTGTTCAGAAGAGGAACATTAAAATGTGAGCCTCTCCGAGAATGTCCGCCACATTTGTAACGCAGGAATAAAGCGTGATAAAGGCCCACGCGTCCTATTAAAGCAAAAATATTCAAACGTAATAATTTTACTATAATAAATTTTATTTACATTTTGTCTTATATTCTCTTGGTAACGCTTTACCTTGAAACTATTTGGACAGTATTGAAATAACCTGTAAGGGATTATACGTTTGCTTAGGCACAATCAGGTTTCATGTCGAGCAAGATGTGCTGAGTAAGATGTGCACTTACTGATTAACAGGAGTATGATGGTGTTTGTTCCTTAAATATGCATTAACAATTTTTCTACCGAAGCTTTGACCCTAACAACTTTATTGCAACTCTATTTGATAGTTTATAATTATTATTATATGCTTGTAATTGTTACAACTATATTTGATAGTTTGTAAATATTATTATATGTTTGTAGTTATTGCAAGTGTTATTTGATAGTTTGTAATTGCTATTATATGTTTGTAGTGATTTCAACTGTCATTTGATAGTTTGTAATTGCTATTATATTTTTGTAGATATTGCAGCTGTTATTTGATAGTCTGTAATTATTATCATATGTTTGTAGTTGGTGACAGATAGTTTGTTAGTGCTGTTCTTAGGTTTTTAACTCGTTAGATGATGTTTTACTGTAAATAACTGTTTTTTAGGTATTTTTAAAATATTGTAACTGTGTTAGATAGTTGTACCCGATACTATATGTGTTTTAGCTGTTCACATATTGCTTTTAACTATTCTTAGATTGTTTGTTACAGTTATTAAATAGTTAGCTACTATTACAGATAATTTGTAATTGTTTTAGATGTTTTCTAACCACTGTTGGTAACTACAACATTTCATTATCTTTGTAACTGCTGTTATATAGTTTACATATTGAACATTTGCGTGGTTAATGTTTTAAAGGGTTTTTATTGTAACTAAGTAGATGGTTTGTAATAGAAGTGTTGATGATTGTATTCGTTGGCACATGAAAGTATCTCCTTATTTTTATTAGATGGCTTCTAAGGGTTACTAGACTGTTATAACTTTTATTAGGTAAGTCATTGAGTAAAATCACATTAAATTATTTGGAATGGTTCACTATTCTTTCATGGTGTATCGATCTTTGTTCACAGTGAGTCGTAAATTGATTAGATTAGGTTTATTTTCAAATAATTAATTTTCTCCAACTGATTTTCCGTTATTTAGGTCTTATTGCTTTAATGAAAACACTACTTTACAAAACTTCAAAAATAAAGTAATAAAAATAAAATAAAATTGCATGTATTTACACATCATAATAAATAGTTATTAATTAATATATCATAATATCTTGAAGGAAGATAACGGCACTCTAGCTCTTTAACAAATTAAAGTCATTTTGCAATTCGTCTTCGAAGGTTAGTTCTCAACAATCACCTGGTTGGGAAAACTGACACCGTTAAATGCCGCTCACAGCTGATGACGTGTTCGCCATAAACGCACAAACTTGTTGAATGCTAATTCTCAGTAACTGCGAAAGTGACAACAATGCACCCACTCCTTTGTTCAAACTAATAGCATCAATTTGTTTGAACTGTTCTCAAGGTTCCACGCTGGAATATCTCGAGAACAATCGTTCTAATTGAGTTGATTGCAACGCGTTATAGCTGAGCATTGTGTAACAGTTCCTCAGAACGTGTACTCTGCAGGGAGCCGGAAGAATGCGTCGATGGATAGGGTCCACGCGTTATAGCTGAGCATTGTGTAACAGTTCCTCAGAACGTATACCCTGCAGGGAGCCGAAAGAATGCGTCGATGGTTAGGGTCCACGCGTTATAGCTGAGCATTGTGTAACAGTTCCTCAGAACGTATACCCTGCAGGGAGCCGAAAGAATGCGTCGATGGTTAGGGCCCACGGCGTTATAGCTGAGCATTGTGTAACAGTTCCTCAGAACGTATACCCTTCAGGGAGCCGAAAGAATGCGTCGATGGATAGGGTCCACGCGTTATAGCTGAGCATTGTGTAACAGTTCCTCAGAACGTATACCCTTCAGGGAGCCGAAAGAATGCGTCGATGGATAGGACCCACGCGTTATAGCTGAGCATTGTGTAACAGTTCCTCAGAACGTGTACCCCGTAGGAAGCCGGAAGAATGCGTCGATGGATAGGGCCCACGCGTTGTAGCTGAGCATTGTGTAACAGTTCCTCAGAACGTGTACCCTGTAAGGAGCCGGAAGAATGCGTCGATGGATAGGACCCACGCGTTATAGCTGAGCATTGTGTAACAGTTCCTCAGAACGTGTACCCCGTAGGAAGCCGGAAGAATGCGTCGATGGATAGGGCCCACGCGTTGTAGCTGAGCATTGTGTAACAGTCCCTCAGAACGTGTACTCTGCAGGGAGCCGGAAGAATGCGTCGATGGATAGGGTCCACGCGTTATAGCTGAGCATTGTGTAACAGTTCCTCAGAACGTGTACCCCGTAGGAAGCCGGAAGAATGCGTCGATGGATAGGGGCCACGCGTTATAGCTGAGCATTGTGTAACAGTTCCTCAGAACGTGTACCCCGTAGGAAGCTGGAAGAATGCGTCGATGGATAGGACCCACGCGTTATAGCTGAGCATTGTGTAACAGTTCCTCAGAACGTGTACCCCGTAGGAAGCCGGAAGAATGCGTCGATGGATAGGGCCCACGCGTTATAGCTGAGCATTGTGTAACAGTTCCTCAGAACGTGTACCCTGTAGGGAGCCGGAAGAATGCGTCAATGGATAGGGCCCGCGCGTTATAGCTGAGCATTGTGTAACAGTTCCTCAGAACGTGTACCCCGTAGGAAGCCGGAAGAATGCGTCGATGGATAGGGCCCACGCGTTGTAGCTGAGCATTGTGTAACAGTTCCTCAGAACGTGTACCCCGTAGGAAGCCGGAAGAATGCGTCGATGGATAGGGCCCACGCGTTGTAGCTGAGCATTGTGTAACAGTTCCTCAGAACGTGTACCCTGCAGGGAGCCGGAAGAATGCGTCGGTGGATAGGGCCCACGCGTTATAGCTGAGCATTGTGTAACAGTTCCTCAGAACGTGTACCCTGCAGGGAGCCGGAAGAATGCGTCGGTGGATAGGGCCCACGCGTTGTAGCTGAGCATTGTGTAACAGTTCCTCAGAACGTGTACCCTGCAGGGAGCCGGAAGAATGCGTCGGTGGATAGGGCCCACGCGTTGTAGCTGAGCATTGTGTAACAGTTCCTCAGAACGTGTACCCTGCAGGGAGCCGGAAGAATGCGTCGGTGGATAGGGCCCACGCGTTGTAGCTGAGCATTGTGTAACAGTTCCTCAGAACGTGTACCCTGCAGGGAGCCGGAAGAATGCGTCGGTGGATAGGGCCCACGCGTTGT
The DNA here is from genome assembly GCA_036971475.1 of Prosapia bicincta. NCBI lineage: Eukaryota > Metazoa > Arthropoda > Insecta > Hemiptera > Cercopidae > Prosapia > Prosapia bicincta. Next base: position 169,115 of record JBAIZL010000361.1, read on the forward strand.
AGCTGAGCATTGTGTAACAGTTCCTCAGAACGTGTACTCTGCAGGGAGCCGGAAGAATGCGTCGATGGATAGGGCCCACGCGTTATAGCTGAGCATTGTGTAACAGTTCCTCAGAACGTATACCCTGCAGGGAGCCGAAAGAATGCGTCGATGGTTAGGACCCACGCGTTATAGCTGAGCATTGTGTAACAGTTCCTCAGAACGTGTACCCCGTAGGAAGCCGGAAGAATGCGTCGATGGATAGGGCCCACGCGTTATAGCTGAGCATTGTGTAACAGTTCCTCAGAACGTGTACCCTGCAGGGAGCCGAAAGAATGCGTCGATGGTTAGGGCCCACGCGTTATAGCTGAGCATTGTGTAACAGTTCCTCAGAGCGTGTACGCTGCAGGGAGCCGGAAGAATGCGTCGATGGATAGGACCCACGCGTTATAGTTGAGCATTGTGTAACAGTTCCTCAGAACGTATACCCTGCAGGGAGCCGAAAGAATGCGTCGATGGTTAGGACCCACGCGTTATAGTTGAGCATTGTGTAACAGTTCCTCAGAGCGTGTACGCTGCAGGGAGCCGGAAGAATGCGTCGATGGTTAGGACCCACGCGTTATAGTTGAGCATTGTGTAACAGTTCCTAAGAGCGTGTACGCTGCAGGGAGCCGGAAGAATGCGTCGATGGTTAGGACCCACGCGTTATAGTTGAGCATTGTGTAACAGTTCCTAAGAACGTGTACCCTGCAGGGAGCCGGAAGAATGCGTCGGTGGATAGGGCCCACGCGTTATAGCTGAGCATTGTGTAACAGTTCCTCAGAGCGTGTACGCTGCAGGGAGCCGGAAGAATGCGTCGATGGATAGGACCCACGCGTTATAGTTGAGCATTGTGTAACAGTTCCTCAGAACGTATACCCTGCAGGGAGCCGAAAGAATGCGTCGATGGTTAGGACCCACGCGTTATAGTTGAGCATTGTGTAACAGTTCCTCAGAGCGTGTACGCTGCAGGGAGCCGGAAGAATGCGTCGATGGTTAGGACCCACGCGTTATAGTTGAGCATTGTGTAACAGTTCCTAAGAGCGTGTACGCTGCAGGGAGCCGGAAGAATGCGTCGATGGTTAGGACCCACGCGTTATAGTTGAGCATTGTGTAACAGTTCCTAAGAACGTGTACCCTGCAGGGAGCCGGAAGAATGCGTCGGTGGATAGGGCCCACGCGTTGTAGCTGAGCATTGTGTAACAGTTCCTCAGAACGTGTACTCTGCAGGGAGCCGGAAGAATGCGTCGATGGATAGGGCCCACGCGTTATAGCTGAGCATTGTGTAACAGTTCCTCAGAACGTGTACCCTGTAGGGAGCTGGAAGAATGCGTCGATGGTTAGGACCCACGCGTTATAGCTGAGCATTGTGTAACAGTTCCTCAGAACGTGTACCCTGCAGGGAGCCGGAAGAATGCGTCGATGGTTAGGGCCCACGCGTTATAGCTGAGCATTGTGTAACAGTTCCTCAGAACGTGTACCCTGCAGGGAGCCGGAAGAATGCGTCGATGGTTAGGGCCCACGCGTTATAGCTGAGCATTGTGTAACAGTTCCTCAGAACGTGTACCCTGCAGGGAGCCGGAAGAATGCGTCGATGGATAGGAACCACGCGTTATAGCTGAGCATTGTGTAACAGTTCCTCAGAACGTGTACCCTGCAGGGAGCTGGAAGAATACGTCGATGGATAGGGCCCACGCGTTATTAAGATATACATTTTTTTGTCAATTGTACCAATGAAACTTTACTCTGAATATAACTAAGGAATTCGTGGACATTGTCTCCTAAATTTATTTTATTACAGATGTTTAATAAATAGATAATTGCTGAAATATTTAATTATATACACATATTTGGTTCATTTATAAATCAATCGAGTTGAGAAAATTGTATTGAAAAATAAGAAACGTTGACACTAATTACATTCATCAGCTCATATTTGGAATTCGAAAATTGCTTTAACTTGAAAATTGTTTTCTAATTATATTTTTAAATTATATTTCATTTTTTTTATTTCGGCCTGAAAATTCTACGGTTATTATTTCTCTGACAACATTGCCTCAGCTTTATTTAACTTTCACATAAAAAATGTACAACACAAAAATAAAATTTCATTTGGTAATTAAATAACTACAAAACTGAGCTTATAAATGTTTAAATTTGTCAATTTTATTATTTGTTTGGATCCAACTTAAACTATCATAGCATCGCATTAAATTTTATTCATATGGACGTCTTGATTTCTATAGCGGGACACAAACAACTGTTTGTCAGTAAAATGTAGAGCTCGGCGTTAAGATATAGACAATCTTGACATGGCCTAAACATCCACAGGGCCCAACCGGAATTAGAAAGAAGAGAAAAAAAATTTTAAACGGTATAAATTTCAAACTTCAGAGCTGTAACTGACAGCTTTAATGTCGTGTTACATCATAGGCGTATAATTTTAATGAAATATCTTACTTAATAAACTATTATTTCATATTATCAATGATAATTAATATATCCAACTTATTACAACATTTGGAATATTATAATTTCCCTTGTTAATGTTACGGACTTAATATTTATGTTTTTACAAATCCTTCTAGTGCGTTCCCTAAGAAGATGTACGTTCGCGACCACGAGTCAGGATACTTCTCTTCGGTATTGTTGGGTGAATGACAATCGATGCTAATCCCTGTTGCTCCTTCATCAGAACATAAGCTACGTCCTTGAGGTCAGGATACTTCTCTTCGGTATTGTTGGGTGAATGACAATCGATGCTAATCCCTGTTGCTCCTTCATCAGAACATAAGCTACGTCCTTGAGGTCAGGATACTTCTCTTCGGTATTGTTGGGTGAATGACAATCGATGCTAATCCCTGTTGCTCCTTCATCAGAACATAAGCTACGTCCTTGAGGTCAAGATTCTTATTTATCTGCATTTGCAGTATTAGTGCAGCAATCGATACTTCAGTTTTTGCATAATAAATCCTAAGTATTCGAACCTGCATCCTCTATATATTTCTCTCTCTGTTCCATCCTATTTGTTACTTTTTTTTTTATTGACCTTATGCTACGACAAATTTAATGGTAACTTACAATTTTCTGAAAAGTTTTAATTTTTTTGAATTTCTCCTTGATTAAATATAAATAATAACTCATCAACCATATATTTTTACTTTACGATGCTTAGGATTACAATAAAAGAATATGCCTACAATATGTTTAGGATTACAATATACTTGGGAATACAATTTGCTTTGAATTACAATGTAGGATTGCGAATTAGTATTACAATATAGAATCACAATATGGCAATACAATATAAGATTAGAATATGCTCAAGAATATAAGATAACAATGTGTTAGGATTACGTTAGGAATTGCATTTAGGATTATAATACACTTGGGTAAAAATATCTTTAGAATTAGAATATAAGATTGCGATATAGGATTAAAATATGCTCAGGACCACAATATGAGATTAGGATATTATGATTGGGATTAGAATAGAGGTCAACAATGTGCTTAGGATTACAACATAGAGTTGTAAATTGGGAAAACAATATCTTAAGGATTACAATATTCTTGGGATTATAAAATGGGATTACGAATTAGGATTACAATAATCGTAGGTTCACAATGTGGGATTACAAGAATAGGAATAGAATTCCAATGTAGAATAACAATGTGCTTAGGATTACAATATAGAGTTGTAAATTGGGAAAACAATATTCTTGGGATTACAAAATAGGATTGCAAAATAGGATTACAATAATCGTAGGTTCACAATGTGGGATTACAAGAATAGGAATAGAATTCCAATGTAGAATAACAATGTGCTTAGGATTACAATATAGAGTTGTAAATTGGGAAAACAATATCTTAAGGATTACAATATTCTTGGGATTACAAAATATTATTGCTAATTAGAATTACAATAATCGTAGGTTCACAATGTGGGATTACAAGAATAGGAATAGAATTCCAATGTAGAATAACAATGTGCTTAGGATTACAATATAGAGTTGTAAATTGGGAAAACAATATCCTAAGGATTACAATATTCTTGGGATTACAAAATATTATTGCTATTTAGAATTACAATAATCGTAGGTTCACAATGTGGGATTACAAGAATAGGAATAGAATTCCAATGTAGAATAACAATGTGCTTAGGATTACAATATAGAGTTGTAAATTGGGAAAACAATATCCTAAGGATTACAATATTCTTGGGATTACAAAATATTATTGCTATTTAGAATTACAATAATCGTAGGTTCACAATGTGGGATTACAAGAATAGGAATAGAATTCCAATGTAGAATAACAATGTGCTTAGGATTACAATATAGAGTTGTAAATTGGGAAAACAATATCCTAAGGATTACAATATTCTTGGGATTACAAAATATTATTGCTATTTAGAATTACAATAATCGTTGGTTCACAATGTGGGATTACAAGAATAGGAATAGAATTCCAATGTAGAATAACAATGTGCTTAAGATTACAATATAGAGTTGTAAATTGGGAAAACAATATCCTAAGGATTACAATATTCTTGGGATTACAAAATAGGATTGCAAAATAGGATTACAATAATCGTAGGTTCACAATGTGGGATTACAAGAATAGGAATAGAATTCCAATGTAGAATAACAATGTGCTTAGGATTACAATATAGAGTTGTAAATTGGGAAAACAATATCCTTAGGATTACAATATTCTTGGGATTACAAAATAGGATTGCAAAATAGGATTAAAATAATCGTAGGTTCACAATGTAGGATTACAAGAATAGGAATAGAATTCCAATGTAGAATAACAATGTGCTTAAGATTACAATATAGAGTTGTAAATTAGGATTACAATTTCCTTAGGATTACAATTTCCTTAGGATTACAATTTCCTTAGGATTACAATATATTATGGGTATCTTTTAACTAAATGTCTCGTTTCAATCCGATCATTTGCCTGGCGTCGGTTTTCTGAAAACAAAACAACACCAGTGAGGTAGAGGGTTGATGTTTCCTCGTCATTTATAATTATTAAATTACCCTGCGCTTTGCTGTAGATTGCTTCGGACAGTAGTGAAAACAATAACCATCCTCGCCTCACTATTGCCTGTCCATTTATAGAGTTGTTAATTTTATCTCTACGTGGTTTTATACATTTTTGATAAATCAATATGTAGTCGTCCAAGTCCTTCGAAGATACTACAATTTTTCATCTTTTTCTAAACGATTTTATTAGCTAACAATCAAAATATAGACACCTTTTTTGACATCACAATATCTTTCCCATAGAAATGTAAAAAGAAGAAGAAATTCTCATTTCAACCAGAGCTTTTCGAAATCTAAATTATTCTTTAAAAAAACATTTTCCTATTTCTGTAGATTTTACAGTGTAATTTTCAGTACATTTATCCTATCAAATATTTTTACTGTAGGATTTGTTTTTGTAAAGAAAAGAAACAGAAATTAAAACTGTATATATACATGCATTACGTTTTATTTGAACATATTTAGAATAATGTAGGATGGTATCGGGAACACAGGCACAGCGTCAATACGTATTTAGGTAAATGTCAGGTGTTCGCACGCGGGTTCAAGAGATTACTAGGATAACATCTGATTCCGTTTTCATTGCCAATTTGTGTTGAGCTGTATTGTCTACAACACTAAGACTTGTTATTAAACCGCATTACACGATTCGATTTCTATAATTGGTATCGGTTTTATCTCTGTGTCGATTTAATGAAACGCGCGCTAACTTTGAATTATCTCTGGAACTGGTTTACACGAATATCTGTTATTGTATCTAGATTTGTTCTATGCCGTCACGACTTAGTTGATTAAAGGTGTTGTGTTTGTTGATTCAAACAAACAACCGTGCTCGATATTTAGCCAAGTCTAAACGCTTGTTAACTTCGTTACATTTACCGAGTTACGTTTCGTTACAAGTGTAAATATGTAAGTTGCATTGTTGAAAACCAATCAAATTTCTCTTTGCAGCACTTCGTGCTTTTATCTAACGCGCGTCCGCTAGCACACACGCGCGTTCACTACATTTTTACTTGAATGTGTATAATAAAGTCTTTGACGACTAGCCTGGAAGTATGACTGGTCACACGCAAGCTGATGTGCTACCTCGAAAAGCGAGCATAGGCGGGAGGAAGGGTAGAGGACACAAAAGCCAGTTCCACAAACATTATTATATGAGGTGTAGTATTTATATAACAATATTGTAAATTTGAGAAGTCCGAAAGGCCGTTATAAATATTATTTGATTTGTTACATTAAACTGATCATTCACATAAAGATTTTGAACAAATCTACTTATATCAGTTTTCTAAACGATCTGCAATTTCTTTGGGATTTCCTATGACGTAACATCCACTACAAAAACCAATGTTTTTGAATAGGTCTGGCTTTTGGTTTTTTTATAGATCGATCGTGCGCCAGCCTACAAGTGAACAGTTACATTAATCTTTATTGGTGTCAAATTTCCACAGCTTGGTTTAGAATTATCCAATTATTGCCAACTTTAGTTCAAAAGTTGAACATAAAATCGGCAATTTCACTCAGACACGAGGACGGTCAGGAAGTATATGCAGGAACCTACGGTATGTAATAAAACAGTTTCCATCTATGAGAGTACAGTTAGCCCACACGAGAACCGAGGTGGAAGGAATGCAGTGGAGGCGGTGACAAAACCAGGTGTTAGTGTACTACCCTTTGCAAAATTGTAAAAACATCACCCCTCCTACCTGCTCACTGTTAGACATTGCCGTAACACAGTCAATTAATTCATCTTGAACCTATTTAAATTGTCTAAAAGATTATCACTTACGTTAGTGGTTAAAAGTTTCAACCAAAGGCTGTATTTTTACTTTCTCACATGATACCGGCACAATATCAACTAAAGTGTTCAGGCGAACGTTCGTGACTGGGCTAGTACTAACTGGCGCGTGCGAGAGACAATGCTTTGGGAGGGGAAGGGATGTTAGGTATATGGGATTTTCTGAGAATACTTCCCCGCCCCTCATACGTCGCCTCGGTTCTCGTGATGGGCGAACTGTACTCAGATTAATAGGTTTACTGATTTTAAGAAATACAGGTTGTGTATATTGGCTTTCAGGGAAATTTTAAAGTAGTAGCCTTTGTATTGAAAAGCTCTCTAGCAGCACTTGGAGGTAACTGAAGATAACGAGCTAAAAGAAATCATACTGGTTAAATCTTCAACCTAGAACATGCTAGGTCAAACCGGAGTAACTACTCCCCAACACCTGAAAACAAGAAATATTTTCAGCCGGTGTTGGGTTGAAGAGCGAGGTTCTACCGGTTAACATAGAGTAAAACGTCTCGAAACATACGAGGGAGAAAGGAATTGAGTTTCGTGTCGTGACAGGCATCGCACTTGTGGCAAGGATGGGGAACGCACGATATAAAATTATAATGCCAATTCTACAATTAATAGTTCATGTATAGTTGAAACACGGACATTAATTGTAAACTTTCTATATAAAAAATAGCTTTTTACTGAATATATTACGCTCGGCTATACTTATATAATTAACTGGCTTTAATTAATTTACATAACGCTAAAAAAATTAATGAATATGAATTAATCGCATAGAGAAACATATTATTGAACAATAAGGTGAAAATTTATAGAGACATCAATGCGTCAATTTGAATGACCAGACTATATCTTACAAGCAACTTCTTGTTTCGAACTCTCTATCAAGTTGATAAATACAACTATCTAAGGACAGTTTTCATCACGACGTTGATGTATTTGTAAGACCCTTCATAGTTAACTTCATTTTCTTTCGTGTGTTTGCGAGCTTTGTTTATACTAATTTACCATTTCACATCCTAATTAAAATTTACTTTGTTTACCATTTTCATATCTTATTGAAGAACCTATTACAGTTTATGTCTTACTTGACTCTGCTAATTTATTTTTACAGGCATTTCTCATCTTCTAATAACAAACCTACCTCACTAAGTTCCATTCTCTTTATTGTGTACGTAGTTTTACATTTCATACAAATGTGTTTTTTTTTAATCTATAACGGTAGGTAGTTGATTTCTTTTCATAAGATGTTAGCACACAATCATTATTTTCTTGTATCCCTAGTCTAATACGTTCTATCTCTACAACGCCTACATCCAGACCCGTATAAGAACCCTCATATACGTTCACAATTATAAATCTAGTTTTGTATGAAACTCGCAGAAAGGTTTGTCTGTTAGATTCTATCTTTCAATGTCATAGAGAAGCGTCTACTTGTTACTATGAATACTACCCATAAAACATTATATAAGACTGTTATTCTAGTTTGACAGAAGAGTAGACACAAGTTGGGTTTCAAGATCTTCTACAACGATCTAGTTTCTCCATAAAGTATTTTTATTGGAAAATTATTATTTTAAATTCGACAGTTTCGTAGCAAAATTTGTAATAATATAAAAGTACCACAACAATATTCATATAAACAACAATTAATTTTTGCGTAATTGAGTGAATACCTTAGAAATAACTTGCTGACGGGTTTCGAAACAATCTTTTCACTCACAGTTCATCAGTGTATTCTAGATGATTACAACAAGCAACTTTAACATTCGTAAATTATAATTTTAAAATTGTTCTTCTAAACTCGATTTGACAGTTCGTAGAGTCGACAAACGGGATGAGTACCTATTCTTTGACTAAACCATCCCACTAAAGGACTAAACAGAATATAACAATAGGCCGGAAAAGTATAATAAATTGTGGAAGTGAAGAAATACCCAACTCAAAGACTTAATTCAATATAAAATCGAGCCTGAGGAATCATTAAAAAAATGGTGAAAGTGTAGAAATACCCAACTCAAAAACTTAATATTAAATAAAAACGTGCCTGAGGAAACGTTAAAAAAATGGTGACAGTGAAGAGTGGAGGACAAAAAGCGTAGAGCACATGGTAATTGTTTTTAATAATTCCGCATCGGAACACTGCTCTCAAGAAAGAAACTTCATCCCCATGACTTCACGAATCAAATGACCATTGTAAGAACCAAATAAAGGAGGACTGATGACACATCCCGTGCTACGAGTAAGTAATAGCCACTGGTGAGTCCCTTCCATGTGTTGTTGTGAGATTAGGTCATACTGAATTAATGCAAAATTGTATAACATTCCAGCGGAAAATTTTTGACTTATATCCGTGAAAGAATTACTGTATCAGAGGAAGATTTTCTTGATGTACTTTCAAGGAATTGTAGTAGATTCAATAATGTAGCTTGTTAAAATAAAGTTTAAAGGTGGCTTTTAAAATATTTATAATTCTTGAAAGCCTTCAAACTAACACCCTGCATATTTAATTTTCCCTAGAACCCAGTTATTGTTCTTTAAACCTGGAAACTATTTACATTAAGATGAAAACTAATTCATTTGTTGAATCACTTTGTGTTTAAAATTATACGTAGAAATTGCCTAAAACATCAGTTAATGAAAACATTACCTTGCCTTGAGGATATGAATTAACTCTCTGGACTCCCGGAATGTCCATACCGTCCCTCCAACCATTCTAGTTGCCCTATTACAACCTTTGCAGTGCGAGAGGTAGGGTAGGAGGGGCGAGGGTAAATTATAATCGATAAGAAATATCGATTGTCTCAACTCGTCCAATAAATCCTCTCCAGCTGTTAATATTACGGACAGTAGCGGAGTCTACAAGTAAGATTCATAATACTTTATAAATAAATTTTCTGGAAGGCGTAACCCAATCGGATCCAGTAAGATTAAAGCGAATGTTTCAAGGTTATTGAGAGGCATGTCCCGTTACTACGAGTCCACAATGCATTATTCACCACTTCGAATGCGCTCACCTTAAGTGTAGCGTTGGTGTTAAAATAAACATTTAGGCCTTAATAATTAATACACAAAAACCTCTTAACCACAAACTTTCTTTAATTTACCCTTATGTACATTTCAGTTACAAAGTAACCATCCTCAGAGGGATAACATACAAAGACTGTCTTTGTATGTTATCCCTCTGAGGATGGTTACTTTGTAACTGAAATGTACATAAGGGTAAATTAAAGAAAGTTTGTGGTTAAGAGGTTTTTGTGTATTAATTATTAAATTCAACCACAGTATATTCCTAATAAATAGTAATTTAGGCCTTATTAAAAACACAGATAAATATTTAAAAAAATTAATGGAACAATAAAAATAAATCTAAGATCCACCTCTACAAAATAAAGGTATATAGTCACATTCGAAATTCGATTTTTATAAACACAAACGCTAAGCTCCTATAATTAGTTATAGCCTAACCCATGAAAGTAAAGTAGACTACAAACATATGAAAAAAAAAACATAAAAAATATTGAATCTATAAAATAGGATAAATATAATGAATTATCCTGTTTGCCAATGTCAAATATTTCATTGTTCATCATATTTTTATTTAACATTACTAACTGTTAACTGAAATATTAAAAAAAATTACAAATTTGAAATTGTAAGCTGTTAGCAGAAATATGTTGAATATTACATATCTTCTAATGTTAGCAATTGGATAAAATATCACTAAACACTTTTAAATGCTTTTAAACTTGCCTATACTAGCACTTACTTATATTTGTTGAAGACAGCCGTTTCGGGAGATGTGTCCCTTTGTCGACTCAGACCGTAACTGATCTCAAGGTTTACGTAGGTTAGGGTGTTAGGGTGTGGGTGTATTTTGTGTGTATTAGAAGTTATGATGTCAAAAAGTGCGTATGAGTTGTAATGTAATTGTGTATTGAGTAACGTGTAGGGAGTAGTTTGAAGTGTCTGTATATTTTATATTGTTCGGTTGTGTAGCGTTGGTTATTTCTGTGTTGTTTATGAAGAATTTGTAAGTTAGATGTTATGTCTATGAAGTCATGTTTTGTGGAGTTGAGATGATCGGCGAAGTTTGATTGGTAGTTATTGTTTTTTAGTGCTTTTATATGTTCTTGGTAACGTGTGTAGAATGACCTTCTTGTCTGGCCTATGTAAAAACTGAGGCATGAACTGCAAGTTAGCTTGTAAACTCCAGTGGTGTTGTAAATGTCGTCGATTTTGTTGTTGGGTTTAAATTGTTTGTTGAGAGTGTTGTGTGTGGAGTAAGCTATTTTGTAGTTTTATTTTCGTAGTGTGTAGGTTAGATTGTGGGTTTTGGATGATCTGTATGGTATTGATAAGTATTTTATGGGATTGTCATCTTGTGTGTTTGTATTTGGGTTATTAGGTTTATTTTTAGGCGGTTGTATAATTTGTCAATCATTGTTGGGTTGTATCCATTAGCTTGTGCTAAATATTTTATGTTGTTTAACTCCTGGTAGTGTTCTTCTTTGTCTAACGGTGTTTTAAGCAAGCGATATATCATGGTGTTGTAAGCAGCTAGTTTATGTTGGTGTGGGTGGTTTGAGGAACTGTGATTGGTCGTATTGGTACTGGTGGGTTTTCGGTATATGTTGAATTTATGTGTTTGTTTGTCTGTTCGTTTAATTGTAAGGTCTAGGAAGTAGAGTGAGTTTTGTTGTTTCGATGGTGTATGTTAGATTTGGGTGTATGGAATTAAGGTGTTTTAGAAATATATGTACTCTAGGTCCTTCTACACACGTTACCAAGAACATATATCAGCACTAAAAAACAAACTTCGCCGATCCTCTCAACTCCACAAAACATGACTACATAGACATAACATCTAACCTACAAATGTTTCGTAAACAACACAGAAATAACCAACGCTACACAACCGAACAATACGAAATATACAGACACTTCAAACTACACCCTACACATTACTCAATATACAATTACATTACAACTCATACGCACTTTTTGGCATCATAACTCCTAATACACACAAAATACACCCACACCCTAACACCCTAACCTACGTAAACCTTGAGATCAGTTACGGTCTGAGTTGACAATGGGACACATCTCCACGGCAACAAACAAAGTAAGTGCTACTATAGGCAAGTTTATAAATATTTAAAAGTTTTTAGTGATTACTAGTAGCTCACGTGAAGATGGAATCATCAAAGGATAAAATATGTTAAACAATGACATATTGTTTAATATGTTAGCTATATTGCTCTTGTTAGTTATAACTAAAATATGTTAAACAATTAAATATTGTTAGCTTCTAGTTGAAATATGTTAAACAATAAAATATTTGCTAGTGCTAGCTGTTAGCTGAAATGTGTTTAATAATGACATATAATGTTAGCTGATATCTGAAATAAGTTAAATAATGACATATTTGCTAGTGCTAGCTGTTAGCTGAAATATGTTTAATAATGACATATAATGTTAGCTGATTTCTGAAATAAGTTAAACAATGACATATTTGCTAGTGCTAGCTGTTAGCTGAAATATGTTTAATAATGACATATAATGTTAGCTGATTTCTGAAATAAGTTAAACAATGACATATTTGCTAGTGCTAGCTGTTAGCTGAAATATGTTTAATAATGACATATAATGTTAGCTGATTTCTGAAATAAGTTAAACAATGACATATTTGCTAGTGCTAGCTGTTAGCTGAAATATGTTTAATAATGACATATAATGTTAGCTGATATCTGAAAGAAGTTAAACAATGACATAATTGCTAGTGCTAGCTGTTAGCTGAAATGTGTTTAATAATGACATATAATGTTAGCTGATATCTGAAATAAGTTAAACAATGACATATTTGCTAGTGCTAGCTGTTAGCTGAAATATGTTTAATAATGACATATAATGTTAGCTGATTTCTGAAATAAGTTAAACAATGACATATTTGCTAGTGCTAGCTGTTAGCTGAAATGTGTTTAATAATGACATATAATGTTAGCTGATATCTGAAAGAAGTTAAACAATGACATATTTGCTAGTGCTAGCTGTTAGCTGAAATGTGTTTAATAATGACACATAATGTTAGCTGATATCTGAAAGAAGTTAAAAAATGACATATTTGCTAGTGCTAGCTGTTAGCTGAAATGTGTTTAATAATGACATATAATGTTAGCTGATATCTGAAAGAAGTTAAACAATGACATATTTGCTAGTGCTAGCTGTTAAATGAAATGTGTTTAATAATGACATATAATGTTAGCTGATATCTGAAAGAAGTTAAACAATGACATATTTGCTAGTGCTAGCTGTTAAATGAAATGTGTTTAATAATGACATATAATCTTAGCTGATATCTGAAAGAAGTTAAACAATGACATATTTGCTAGTGCTAGCTGTTAGCTGAAATATGTTTAATAATGACATATAATGTTAGCTGATATCTGAAAGAAGTTAAACAATGACATATTTGCTAGTGCTAGCTGTTAGCTGAAATGTGTTTAATAATGACATATAATGTTAGCTGATATCTGAAAGAAGTTAAACAATGACATATTTGCTAGTGCTAGCTGTTAGCTGAAATGTGTTTAATAATGACATATAATGTTAGCTGATATCTGAAAGAAGTTAAACAATGACATATTTGCTAGTGCTAGCTGTTAGCTGAAATGTGTTTAATAATGACATATAATCTTAGCTGATATCTGAAAGAAGTTAAACAATGACATATTTGCTAGTGCTAGCTGTTAAATGAAATGTGTTTAATAATGACATATAATCTTAGCTGATATCTGAAAGAAGTTAAACAATGACATATTTGCTAGTGCTAGCTGTTAAATGAAATGTGTTTAATAATGACATATAATGTTAGCTGATATCTGAAAGAAGTTAAACAATGACATATTTGCTAGTGCTAGCTGTTAAATGAAATGTGTTTAATAATGACATATAATCTTAGCTGATATCTGAAAGAAGTTAAACAATGACATATTTGCTAGTGCTAGCTGTTAGCTGAAATGTGTTTAATAATGACATATAATCTTAGCTGATATCTGAAAGAAGTTAAACAATGACATATTTGCTAGTGCTAGCTGTTAGCTGAAATGTGTTTAATAATGACATATAATCTTAGCTGATATCTGAAAGAAGTTAAACAATGACATATTTGCTAGTGCTAGCTGTTAAATGAAATGTGTTTAATAATGACATATAATCTTAGCTGATATCTGAAAGAAGTTAAACAATGACATATTTGCTAGTGCTAGCTGTTAAATGAAATGTGTTTAATCATGACATATAATCTTAGCTGATATCTGAAAGAAGTTAAACAATGACATATTTGCTAGTGCTAGCTGTTAAATGAAATGTGTTTAATAATGACATATAATCTTAGCTGATATCTGAAAGAAGTTAAACAATGACATATTTGCTAGTGCTAGCTGTTAGCTGAAATGTGTTTAATAATGACATATAATCTTAGCTGATATCTGAAAGAAGTTAAACAATGACATATTTGCTAGTGCTAGCTGTTAAATGAAATGTGTTTAATAATGACATATAATCTTAGCTGATATCTGAAAGAAGTTAAACAATGACATATTTGCTAGTGCTAGCTGTTAAATGAAATGTGTTTAATAATGACATATAATCTTAGCTGATATCTGAAAGAAGTTAAACAATGACATATTTGCTAGTGCTAGCTGTTAAATGAAATGTGTTTAATCATGACATATAATCTTAGCTGATATCTGAAAGAAGTTAAACAATGACATATTTGCTAGTGCTAGCTGTTAAATGAAATGTGTTTAATAATGACATATAATCTTAGCTGATATCTGAAAGAAGTTAAACAATGACATATTTGCTAGTGCTAGCTGTTAAATGAAATGTGTTTAATAATGACATATAATCTTAGCTGATATCTGAAAGAAGTTAAACAATGACATATTTGCTAGTGCTAGCTGTTAAATGAAATGTGTTTAATCATGACATATAATCTTAGCTGATATCTGAAAGAAGTTAAACAATGACATATTTGCTAGTGCTAGCTGTTAAATGAAATGTGTTTAATAATGACATATAATCTTAGCTGATATCTGAAAGAAGTTAAACAATGACATATTTGCTAGTGCTAGCTGTTAAATGAAATGTGTTTAATAATGACATATAATCTTAGCTGATATCTGAAAGAAGTTAAACAATGACATATTTGCTAGTGCTAGCTGTTAAATGAAATGTGTTTAATAATGACATATAATCTTAGCTGATATCTGAAAGAAGTTAAACAATGACATATTTGCTAGTGCTAGCTGTTAAATGAAATGTGTTTAATAATGACATATAATCTTAGCTGATATCTGAAAGAAGTTAAACAATGACATATTTGCTAGTGCTAGCTGTTAAATGAAATGTGTTTAATAATGACATATAATCTTAGCTGATATCTGAAAGAAGTTAAACAATGACATATTTGCTAGTGCTAGCTGTTAAATGAAATGTGTTTAATAATGACATATAATCTTAGCTGATATCTGAAAGAAGTTAAACAATGACATATTTGCTAGTGCTAGCTGTTAAATGAAATGTGTTTAATAATGACATATAATCTTAGCTGATATCTGAAAGAAGTTAAACAATGACATATTTGCTAGTGCTAGCTGTTAAATGAAATGTGTTTAATAATGACATATAATCTTAGCTGATATCTGAAAGAAGTTAAACAATGACATATTTGCTAGTGCTAGCTGTTAAATGAAATGTGTTTAATCATGACATATAATCTTAGCTGATATCTGAAAGAAGTTAAACAATGACATATTTGCTAGTGCTAGCTGTTAAATGAAATGTGTTTAATAATGACATATAATCTTAGCTGATATCTGAAAGAAGTTAAACAATGACATATTTGCTAGTGCTAGCTGTTAAATGAAATGTGTTTAATCATGACATATAATCTTAGCTGATATCTGAAAGAAGTTAAACAATGACATATTTGCTAGTGCTAGCTGTTAAATGAAATGTGTTTAATAATGACATATAATCTTAGCTGATATCTGAAAGAAGTTAAACAATGACATATTTGCTAGTGCTAGCTGTTAAATGAAATGTGTTTAATAATGACATATAATCTTAGCTGATATCTGAAAGAAGTTAAACAATGACATATTTGCTAGTGCTAGCTGTTAAATGAAATGTGTTTAATCATGACATATAATCTTAGCTGATATCTGAAAGAAGTTAAACAATGACATATTTGCTAGTGCTAGCTGTTAAATGAAATGTGTTTAATAATGACATATAATCTTAGCTGATATCTGAAAGAAGTTAAACAATGACATATTTGCTAGTGCTAGCTGTTAAATGAAATGTGTTTAATAATGACATATAATCTTAGCTGATATCTGAAAGAAGTTAAACAATGACATATTTGCTAGTGCTAGCTGTTAAATGAAATGTGTTTAATAATGACATATAATCTTAGCTGATATCTGAAAGAAGTTAAACAATGACATATTTGCTAATGTTAGCGTTTACCAGATATACGGTTAATATTGACCTATTTGCTAATGTTTACTAATTGTTTTGACTAAAATTAAAAATCTATTATACAGCCCTATATCAGCTACACAATACACAATAGCAATGAATAATCTCTCATGAATTCGCACGCTGCGAGTGTGAGGCCACTATAATTGAAGACATTTTGGGTCGAATCTTTTGTCTGTTTTGTTTTTATCTATTTGAGCTCTTTAGTAATCGCTTTTCTGCCTCCATTCCAACCGTTTTAGAGTGCCTTTGTGTATGCATTTGTATGCCTTAACTCGTTTCCAGAAGTATGGACTTTTCCACTTCTCCAAAATGTTTAAACTTACTCAATTAACAAAAATATTTTTATTGTAATATAGGCCTACAGAAAAAATATGTGTATTTTAAAACTTTAAATTTATAAAATTAGACTTTTGGTTATTGAAGTTGCCTTTAAAACACATTCGATAAATTCTAAACCTTATAAGATATTGAATTTGTGTGCAAATTGCTTAAGACACATTATAAACTAATTTTCAAGTTTCGAAGTAATGTAACTAAAGCACAGAAACGATTTTGTTTAGAAGTGTTAAAAATGCCGGCATTATTCTTAAAAGTCCTTACATAACTTGTACCAGTCCGAACAGTTCGACTTCATCGACTACTTACATAACCAGTTTTCAGCAGCTTTATACAATCAATGATGACAGCATTTAATGTTTGATCGAACAATGACCACTTTCACGTGCTACAATAAGCCTTGTTACTCGCTGCGCTAATTAGGAGAACAAACACCGAAGAAAGCCTTTCTGCCTCAACAAAGGAAGTGCCTTCTCATCGACCTTCAGGGGGTAACTAGACCAGAGTGATCGATTACTCTGGGGTTAGAGTTCAGTCACTTTCACTGTCACCACGGGCCCGAATTTCGTGAATCTGTATCATGACTAGGAAACTTCTACAATGGGTTAATATCGTTGCTACCTCAGATGACTGCTTATAGCTGTTCCAGATGGCATTGCCATTTTCACTCAAAACGAAAACAAATTCACAATTAAAGGCCTACTTGTTTTTAGGGGGACTCGTTTCAGTCAAAAGGTCAACGTCCTCTTTGAATACGACACGCTTTTATCTATTTATATTATAACTTTACAAAATACAAGTACATGAGTGTAACGAAAACTATTTGTGTATTTATTTGTAAAATGTAAACAATTTTTAATTCTGTTAAATCCTAACTGAGGGTGACGACTTTTTCACTGAAATTTCTTTTACTATAGTGTTTGAGTTGGTTCCATACTGAATAATACAAACAGCAAGTTTAATAGATGTAATCATACATGGACCAGGAAAGGAATAAAAGCCTTGGCTACCCATCTCAAATACCCTACGCATCTCCACTCTCCTTATTTCACCAAATACCCTACGCATCTCCACTCTCCTTATTTCACCAAATACCCTACGCATCTCCACTCTCCTTATTTCACCAAACACCCTACTCATCGCCACTTTCCTTATTTCATCAAACAACCTACGCATCGCCACTTTCCTTATTTCATCAAACACCCTACGCATCGCCACTTTCCTTATTTCATCAAACATCCTACTCATCGCCACTTTCCTTATTTCATCAAACATCCTACTCATCGCCACTCTCCTTATTTCATCAAACACCCTACTCATCGCCACTTTCCTTATTTCATCAAACATCCTACTCATCGCCACTCTCCTTATTTCATCAAACACCCTACTCATCGCCACTCTCCTTATTTCACCAAACACCCTACGCATCGCCACTTTCCTTATTTCATCAAACATCCTACTCATCGCCACTTTCCTTATTTCATCAAACATCCTACTCATCGCCACTCTCCTTATTTCATCAAACACCCTACTCATCGCCACTTTCCTTATTTCATCAAACATCCTACTCATCGCCACTCTCCTTATTTCATCAAACACCCTACTAATCGCCACTCTCCTTATTTCACCAAACACCCTACTCATCGCCACTCTCCTTATTTCACCAAATACCCTACTCATCGCCACCCTCCTTATTTCATCAAACATCCTACTCATCGCCACTTTCCTTATTTCACCAAACACCCTACTCATCGCCACTCTCCTTATTTCATCAAACATCCTACTCATCGCCACTTTCCTTATTTCACCAAATACCCTACTCATCGCCACTCTCCTTATTTCATCGAAAACCTTACGCATCTCTTCCTTCTCACATTTTCTCAGTCATTTGTCTTTATCCATTTTGCTTCTTTTCTTTCCTGACCCACCTTCATAGAGTGTTCGTGCATGGCCCGTTGAGCCTCCTGACAGTCATCCTCTGAGAGCGGCCTCCGTGTCACGTGGGCATGCATTTATTATTCCTACTGACGATGGATTAGGTATATATTGTTATGTACCAAGTTATTAAGTTCTTCTCTTGGAAAATCAGGAGATAGTGAAATAAAACCGTTCTGTGAGTGTCGTACTAAGAGCAGGGTGAAAAAACCTACCATGAAATAACTCCTTTAAGGAGAAACCCAAGGATAGATAATGCAGAAACCCTGGGGGATAGGATATCCTTATGCCAAGGGATAAGAAGAGGTATTAACTTACGTTGTTAGGGAGAATATGGTGGAAGTGGCTTTCACCTCCTGGCTTTTGAATCAAATTTCTCATATAGCCTACTCTTCAGTATCTTCGCAGAAGTAAACTCGTACGTATCAATACTTTGTACGTCATTACCTTAAAAGTCTGCTTCAATTCAATTTTATTTCGTTTTTACGATTCATAGGGGTTAAAATTTGTAAACATACAAACATAACCTCAATTTATAAACACACAAACTGTATAAACCCAATGTATTATTTGAACCAAGCACTGTATCACTTATAAAAACCTATATTAGGGACAATACAGCTACAAACTATTTTGATAGGTTTCGTTAGTGGAAGAGAAAATTAACCTTACTAACGTCGATCTTTCATGCAAGGGTGTTGTTTGCAAGACCGAGGAAAAAAACGTTCATTTCGCCAATCGGATATATTACAAAATCCTGTCTGGAAATTTTATAATGTTAGCTCTACAGTTATGCAGCAAAACATACTACAAATAATTACTTTATAAAAATGTTAGTAGTGTGAGGTTATGTTGTACGAAGATAAATAACGAAAAATGTAGCTATTGCTCAAGATCTATGATAAAAGTTGAGAGTATTGGCTTTTTTGTACTATTAGTAATTATACTAATGTGTGTGGTCATTCGTTTATTGATCACATGATTATCTTTCTTATCCCCACTAACATTTCTTATTGTTGTTACAATACCTTCATACTATGTCGAAAGTTTTCTTATTCTCTTGTTTTTAACAAACTTTCTACTCCTTTTACCGCTTATTATGTTTGCACTATTTTTATTTCAAATGCCCACTCTTCTACTTCATCCACTTAACTCTCTAAACACACACTCACTTCATTGCCTAGAAACACTAAACTATAGGTCTATACATTGTATGTTATTACATACTTATACTTCCTTCTCCGGTACGTAGCCTGAGTTGATAATGAAGTAGGAAATTACCAAAACGCTAGTGGAATAATTCTGATAGAATATACTCTAATAGATACTGTAAATTATTCTGATAGAATTCTTCTGAAAAATTGGCTGTATTACGTGATTCCAGATTTGCAGGGAGAACCTATAATCCTGTTTCTTAACGCATTTAAAAAAAAAATAAGGACAAATAATCTCATTAAGAAAACACATGTTCAAGGTTAACGAGAATGTGGCTGTGCCAATTTCTAGATGGTTGTGTAAGTTGTATGATAAATGGAAAAGAGAAAAATTTAGTCGTGTTTTAAACTGAAGGTCATATGTATTATTTTAAAATTTAAAGGATGTGAAAGGCGTGTTGCATCGAAAGTGTAGAGTAAGAGTAAAATTTCTACTTTTTTTGCCTAAACTGTAGGTATTTGATACTTCAATAGATCTTACACGACAACGAATTTGCAAAAATACTTATTTCTGTTAAATTAGGACACCCTCGGGAGTGCTGAAAAGATAATTAACCCTGACGGTGACTAAAAATAAATAGTTTTTAAACACAAAAATACCTTATTTTTCAACACACATGATTCCCTTATAAACAAGTAATATATAACAAAATTATTTTACAGTCATTTAATAAATAGATCAACAAAGAGAAATTTTATTTTAGTTATTTTTATTAAATACATACATTTAATATGAATACAGTAGCATAACCTATGTGTTGAAACGGCTGTTTTACCGCACACCCTATAACAAGATATCAGCTGTTTTATGAAATCACATCTTTTCATTTACTTTAAGCTAAATGGGACGAAATAGCTAAACTGCATACATTGAGCCTTTTGTGAAAGGTTTTCTCCCATATAAAACTAAAATTAATTCATTATTAAATTTAATGAATTAATTAATATTTGAAAATGCGTTGTTAGCATCAAGTGTCATCTACTACAAGTTTTAAAAAATTGTATTCGAACTAGAGTGGATAAATAAAAAGTATTTTAATAACGATTGAAAATTTGAACAAGATAAGAGAATGTGAACTAATAAAATGAATCGAAAACGAGCACTATGTTGTACAACACTGAAATATAGCTACAAATAACCCAATAAGGTTTGGCTTTTAAAAGTAACAAAATAAACGTTTTTAATATAGGCTTATCGATGATTAATTGTTTTATAATTATTATTATTTTTAACCACCTTTAACCTAACCGGATATTTTTAACATATTTTCTACATCTTCAGGTACAATATCGGTGACGGGTGTCGATATAGAAGCGACAATTTTCTTCTGCCATAGCTAATATATAGTAGCTATTTGGCCTATGTAGTTTATTATATAGTCATTTTAATGACAAAATAATGGAACGAGATATCTTTTAAACTTTTTATCCCGCTCTACCCTTACAATTTAAAATAAATTATGTCAATGTCTTATTCAAAGAAGCGCAACCAATATTCAAAATGGGCTGCTTAGAAATAAAATAATATCTTCGGATTACTAAAACTTTCTAAAAGTTCAGCACGAGGGAAGCATTACGAACGATAAATAAGAGCGATCAGTTCACACCCAAAGTCCACCATTATTAGAGAAAGGCGTCCTAATCTTACGAACTCCGACCCTGTCCGCTGTAGGTGTCACCGGCACCACACCGCCTTATTAATTCCCATTGATTTATATTCAAGTTTTGACCGACAAATTGAATTCATTATATCACAAATTTTGGTGAAAGCTAATCCTATAGGGACAGAGCGACAAATCATGCTTTAATCCTGTCGCCCTGTTTGTTTTGAGCGAAGCATTTGTTTCGCGAGTGTTGTCTTTAATCAAAAAATATGCAAATGAATTCTAATCTTTGAATAACACTGGTTGCCATTCCTTTTCATTCTAGAGAAATTTTCTGGTTTGGAAAGATTATTGTTATGTATAGAATAGAATTTGGTTACGTGATTGCTGCAGTTACATTGTTCATATTTCTATTCTAGGTTTTTTAAAATAATTTTTGAATGGGACTATTTATTAAACGATGTCATATTCCTCTCTTTCCAAGACACATGAAGGCAACAATTTTCCCATTTATGTACTCTAATTTTGTATTTTATACATATAAGCCCTACTCATCTGTCTCTCTCGCTCTTTCTCTCTGTCTGTCTTTCTCTCTCTCTCTCTCTCTCTCTCTCTCTCTATCTGCCTCTCTCTGTTTCTCTCCCTTAGCCAAATCTTTGCAAACTACTGAAGCCATGCGTTTATGAAGAGTTTTCCTAAAAACATCATTCCCTGTTTTTAACGGTCAGTGTGTAGACTGGGATATTTAGCTACAGAGACTGTTGTTTCTGATAACAACAGCTTTATCAGTATTCTTACAGTATTCTAAAAGCTTTAAATAAAATTAAATAAATTATTCTTGTATTTGAATAACCTCATTTTTTTTTTATTATTATACAAGAAAACACAATATATATACCCCAAACTTAACTCCTGTCTCTCCGGCACCGCTTCCAGAACTTAACTCCTCTCCCCCCTCCTCTCCGGACTTTTCCCCTCTCTCACTCCTCGACTCTCAAGACTTAACTACCCTATTCTTCTTGACACCTTAATGACCCTGTCTTTAATGGCTTCCCTTCCCCCTGTATAGTCTACAAATGATCCTCCTTTTCCTGTGTTAGGCGATCCTGGAAACAAATGCCTTCCAATTTTATTTTGGACATTAAAAATCCAAAGTTCGCGTTTGTGTTTTGTACACGAGTGATTTTGGAAATTACGGCTTTTTCCGAAAAAGAGCTACTTCAGTCACTACAGGCTTATGGGCTTGTCATTCAATAACATACCTGTCCGTTTGCTCATCACCCACTTATATTCTTATTTACGATTCACCTACTTATAATCTTTATTACTATTCACCTACTTATAATTTTTATTACTATTCACCTACTTATAATATTTCTAATGATTCACCCTCTTATAATCCTACTTATAACTCACAAACGTATTATCCTGTTTAGGATACAACTACCTATTTTTCCATTATGATTCACCCAATTATATTCTTATTTACGATTCACCTACTTATAATCTTTATTACTATTCACCTACTTATAATATTTCTAATGATTCACCCTCTTATAATCCTACTTATAACTCACAAACGTATTATCCTGTTTAGGATACAACTACCTATTTTTCCATTATGATTCACCCAATTATATTCTTATTTACGATTCACCTACTTATAATTTTTATTACTATTCACCTACTTATAATATTTCTAATGATTCACCCTCTTATAATCCTACTTATAACTCACAAACGTATTATCCTGTTTAGGATACAACTACCTATTTTTCCATTATGATTCACCCAATTATATTCTTATTTACGATTCACCTACTTATAATCTTTATTACTATTCACCTACTTATAATATTTCTAATGATTCACCCTCTTATAATCCTACTTATAACTCACAAACGTATTAACCTGTTTAGGATACAACCACCTATTTTTCCATTATGATTCACCCAATTATATTCCTATTTGTGATTAATCCACTTTTAATCCTATTAGTGATTCACCTACTCATAATCCTACTCATCATTTATCGTACTCCGGAAGATCTGGATGGAAATTATACAAGAGCCAGACGACCATGACAACAAATAGTTTGCATAAGAAGTTTATTTGAGATACTGGTTTATAGTTACACACTTAGTTGTTACTATGGTTAGTTTTCTTCTGGCAAGATCGTGATTATAGAGGAAGAGCTGCTACAGCCTGTATGAGATAGGATATTAATTAATATTAGTTTATGTATAAGTAGAGTTGTAAAATTTTTATAAATTGTATTTTCGTCAAAAATTACTTTTACATTCGAGGACCTTCTTGATTTTGCTGGTACTCGGTGCTATGCCCCCAAGTCTCTTTCTTTGTTTCTCCTACAAGAGAACTCGTAAATATCCGCGATTCATTTCTATAGAGTAGGCCTATCTATTAAAACATAAAAGGTGTTAGGAGTGCCATTTTTATTGACAATTGGACTGAGGTAATTGACTGTTTAGTTATTAGAAACTTTAGGTGTTCTAAAACTGTAACTTCCTCGTACATAGGTCTAGGAGACAAATTGTAGTAGAAGTAACTACAGGTGAAAAAGTAAATAACAATGATTTGACAATGAAAATCAGGAGATACGGTAGTAAAATGAAACAATACGCAAGTGTTGCTTTAAGAATGAGATGGAAGAACCTAGCAAGAGAGAAATCCTGCAAGAAAAATCCCGTGATTAATCATGCAGAATCCCTAGGGCTCGGATTTCCGTATACTAATGAATGATCAGGGAATGTACTACCTTACAAATAGACTTTTTTTAATGAGGCTATGATAGGCACAATACCTTCCGCTGCCTATTCGAAACTGAAATGGTATCGAAATGGACATCGGTCGTCTGTGTAGTGGGTGTGGTGGTAGCTACCTAGTAAGGAAATGAGCTTGAATGTTGTACGGGCATTAGCTTGTTTGTAGAACCTTGCTTCTTAGTTGTGGGGGTTGTTGTTTGATGAATGTCACTTTCAAGTCAGTGCGAAGCAGCGTTAATCTTATACATCTAGGTGCCTTCGTGATGTTTCGAAAAACCATGTCTTGTTATTGTAACCCGAATCTGTGCCTTTAGAACTCGCCAAAATCTCGTGATAGTTAACCTCTAGTGAACTGCTTCCGTCTCCATTATCTATGTGGGTAGTATCCCTACCGTGTGTGTAGGAAACGGGATTGATTTCAAGTGTAATAAGTCTATACATTCTCTCCATGGAGAATCAAGGAGAGAACGTGTATATATATATATATATATATATATATATATATATATATATATATATATACATATATATATATATATACAGCCTGCTAACAATACGGAGACCATACATTGGTCATTTTGCATTCAAACTGGCAGCCGGGTACTTGTGGCAGCCGTATACGGCTGCCACATAGTAATCCATGATAATGTAACACCCTTTGACAATAATCGAAATAAAAATCATGTCAATAAGTGTAAAAAGAAGTGTTTTATTGGAGTTATACTGTATTTCGAAGTTCTATGGTCGTTCTGAATGTTTAAAAAATAATTTGTAATAACCAAACGGTACTCGTATTGATAGCAGAGTGAACGGGATTTGTATATCACAAGTTTGTAACATTTCCGCCAGGGGCAGCATGGTCGCTTCCTGTATATAAATTTACTGTATATTTCAACCATTCCCTAACATTATGGCAGCCACAAACTTGGCAACATTGCTGGCATCCACATAGATATCAATCGTACTACGTAATGTATATATTTGAATTGGACAAAGAATCGCTGGAAAGTGACCACTCGGGGGTTTTTGAGTATGCTGAATTCAATGCCGTCATCGAAAGTCTCCGGGGATGTACTGGTGAGGCTAAACCCATGTACCAAAGGGTTTGAATTAGGGTTAAAAAGTCAGATGTCTAAGAACCGCGGAATATTGACCGTTCGGGGTTTTTTTGAGGATGCTAAATTCAATGGCGTCATCTAGATTCTCCGGGGATGAACCGGATGTAACTCTACGTAAGTACCAAAGGGATGATTTGGGGTAAAAAAGTCAAAAGTCATAAAATTACTAAAAATAACCACTCGGGGATTTTTGGTAAGGCGGAATTCAATGTCGTCATTGAAAGTCCCGGGGATGCACTGATGTGGTTCTACGCGAATACTAAAGGGGTGAATTGGGGTGAAAAAGTCAAAAGTTAAAAATCTCTGGAACCGAACCACTCGGGGGGTTTTTCAGGATGCTGAATTCAATTCCGCCATCGAAAGTCACCGGGGATGGACAGATGATATTCTACGTGAGTGCCAAAGGGATGATTTGGGGTAGAAATGTCAAAAGTCAAAAAATTACTAGAAAATAACAACTCGGGGAATTTTGATGAGGCGGATTTCAATGCCGTCACCGAATGTCACCGGGAATGCATTGGTGTGGTTCCACGAGTGTATCAAAGGGGTGAATTGGGGTGAGAATGTCAGAGGTCAGAAAATCGCTGAAAAATATCCGCTCAGGGGTTTTCGAGGATGCTGAATTCAATGTTGTCACCGAAAGTCGCCGAGGATGCACTGATGTAGTTCCACGCGAGTACCAAAGGGGTGAATTTGGGTGAAAAAGTCAAAAGTAAAAAATCTCTGGAACATAACCACTCGGGGGTTTTTGAGGATGCTGAATTCAATTCCGCCATCGAACGTCACCGGGGATGGACAGATGATATTCTACGTGAGTGCCAAAGGGATGATTTGGGGTAGAAATGTCAAAAGTCAAAAAATTACTAGAAAATAACAACTCGGGGAATTTTGATGAGGCGGAATTCAAAGCCGTCACCGGGAATGCATTGGTGTGGTTCCACGAGAGTACCAAATGGGTGAATTGGGGTGAGAATGTCAGATGTCAAAAAATCGCTGAAAAATATCCGCTCGGGGGTTTTCGAGGATGCTGAATTCAATGCCGTCATCGGAAGTCTCCGGGGATGTAATTGTGAGGCTAAACCCATCTACCAAAGGGGTTGAATTAGGGTAAAAATGTCAGATGCCTAGGAATCGCGGGATAATTAACGTTCGGAGGTTTTTGGGGATGGTAAATTCAATTGCGTTATCTAGAGTCACCGGGGATGGACCGGATGTGACTCTACGTAAGTACCAAAGGGATGATTTGGGGTAAAAAAGTCAAAAGTCAAAAAATAAGTAGAAAATATCCACTCGGGTGTTTTTGGTAAGGCGGAAATTAATGTCGTCACCGAAAGTCGCCGGGGATGCACTGATGTGGTTCAACGCGAGTACCAAAAGGGTGAATTGGGGTGAAAAAGTCAAAAGTAAAAAATCGCTGGAACATAACCACTCGGGGGTTTTTGAGGATGCTGAATTCAATTCCGCCATCGAACGTCACCGGGGATGGACAGATGATACTCTACGTGAGTGCCAAAGGGATGATTTGGGGTAGAAATGTCAAAAAAGTCAAAGAATTACTAGAAAATAACAACTCGGGGAATTATGATGAGGCGGAATTCAATGCCGTCACCGAAAGTCACCGGCTATGCATTGGTGTGGTTCCACGAGAGTACCAAAGGTGTGAATTGGGTTGAAAATGTCACAAGCCAAAAAATCCCTGGAAAATATCCGCTCGGAGGTTTTTGAGGATGCTGAATTCAATGCCGTCATCGAAAGTCTCCGGGGATGTACTGGTGAGGCTAAACCCATGCACCAAAGGGGTTGAATTATGGTCAAAATATCAGGTGCCTAAGAATCGCGGGAAAAAAGCCGTTCGGGGGTTTCTGAGGATGCTAAATTCAATGACGTCATCTAGACGGGTGTGCTGAATTCAATGGCGTCCTCGAAAGTCACCGGGGATGGACGTATGTGACTCTACGTGAGTGCGAAAGGGATGATTTGGGGTAAAAATGTCAAAAGTCAAAAATTTACTTGAAGTTTACCACTCGGGGGTTTTTGAGGAGGCTGAATTGAATGCCGTCGCCGGATATGTACTGCGATGGTTCTACACAAGAACCAAAGGGATAATTTGGGGTGAAATTTTCAGATAAATAACTGGCTTAGGGCTTTTGAGGATGCTGAATTCAATACCGTCATCGAAAGACACCAGGGCTGGGTGGGTGTGGGCTCTACGGGAGTAGCAAAGGGAGAATTGGGGTAAAATGTCAGAGGCTAAGAGGTCGTTATAAAATGATCACTCGGGGTTTTTAATAACGCTGAGTCTAATCCTAGCACCGAAGTTGGCCATGCACAATCCGGGAAGGGACTGCGGGTGTCGCTGTGGGTGAATTGAGGTAAAACTTGCCAGAATCTAAAATATTGCCCAAAACTGCGCATTCGAAGATTTTCGAAGGTCCTAGTCCCTTCTCATCAAAATTCGTCGGGGATGTACCAAGGGGTGATTTGGGGTATATATCCCATTGACAATAAATCGCCCGAAATTGGCATGTTTCCAACTATGCAACATTACCTACAGAAAGAGTCGAGTTCGCGACCTTGTCTTGGACAGAAGTTATGGTACAACTATATTATGGTACTACAGTTGTTTAATGTTTGTGATATGAAAACATAAACAGGCGGCACTCCGATAGCAGTTCTAGCACGTTTGTTTACGTCATGTCTGTCAAACTAATCTTTATAATTTGAAGCAGTGTTTCAATGCAGCCTGTCCATGTGCTTTAAGAATTTTAAAGACTGTATGCTTGATAGATTCAACTTAAAAAGTTAACCGTTTGTCCCAAATTGATAATTTTATGAAAATTAAATTTTTTATTTAATTTTTTTTAAAATGTATTTTGTCTACCTAATTGTCATATATTTTCTTTCCAATTTTACTTAGACTATTTAGATATCTAACTCGGGTAATTAATTTTCTTCTCTTTTCGTGTTATTTTCTTTTGTTCTTTTAAAAAGGATGGTATCGTTAGCGGGGGCAGCGGAATGACTTTTCAACCATCCGTAAATGAAAAAAATTCTACTATAACCGTAATTTTAAAAAATATAAATAAGTAGACCTTATATTTGTTCAACCTTTATACAATTTAGAATAAACGACAAAGAGAATTTGTTGACCCACATCATTTCATCGACTTATCTTTATCAGCTTATATATCCAGAAAACCTATTATGCCAATATCTACAAATTCCAAGCTAAACTTTTAACTACCGTCATCGTGCCTGATCATCACCATTAGCCGAAGAAGACAGTGATTCAGGTGCTGTATCTAATGACCAACTTTTAGAAGGCATCAAAGAGAATAGGGGAATTGTGCAACAGAGTGAAGAAGTAATTGAGCTAACGATCATGATACCGAATCTCAACGAAGTGCATCAGACGATGAAAATGATTGCAAAAAACTGCAACCTCCAGAAATTTACAAATTTTTCTATTTGTATAGATAAATTGTTTTAAGCAATGTAGAATTTGTCCAGCAACAAAAAATAGAAAGACTAGTTACACTTTGTAAGATGCCTTTGTACAGCCAATATGTCTAGAATGTTCTGAGCCGCTGTGTAAATACTGCTGTCAAAATTGAGTTATTATTTCTAATGCCAGTTTCCATAAATAAAGCTTATAATGTGTCAAATGATATCTTGTATATAAAGTTAAGTGTGTACAATCAGTGAACAAGAAATAATTAGTGTATGTTAATTATCGTGCGATTATAAGTCTTTTTAACTAAACAGGGCTAAAATCTGTAGATTTTATTTACTACAGTTTTCAATTAGTAAATATTATATAACTGATCTCATAAAACTACGTTTACCCTACTAGGCACAGGCAATCAGAATATTCAAAAACAATTTTTATAAAGTAAATGCAAGATAAATTGTTAAACCACACAATAAATCACACTTAGACATTTCGTGCCTGTGAGCTACAACGGCAGTAGTATTGTGACAGAAATTGCAGGACGGTAGTTGAAATAGTAGTTAATAAATACTGAATCATCCATCGTTAATCTCTGTATTGTATACAAGAACCTAAATGACATCTGTGCGAGTGTTGTCAGTTTATATTACGATATCAGGCTGTCTGGTGTAAACAAACATAGGTCCAAGCCAAACAAAGATAAAGGCTCGCACTCCACAAGTACTCTCGTGGACGAAGGCCCGAAAAACTGACTTTCTGCATTCTATCTTTTCCATCCCTTTCTCTCATTTACATACGGCGTAAACGTAGATTTATGGTATTCTCCCAACGTCAAAATGGTCGTATAAAGACGGAAACATTTGTTTCTATCCTCGACTTTAGCCGCTGGTAGTCTATGTTTTATTTTATTAATATGTTTATTGAATACATTGGTATTAACATTTAGTGAATATATATGGCGTAGGCCATATTAAGTGTTACATCTGTTAATACATGTGTTGCAGACTAGTGTTAACATGTTTGCAATGTTACCAAGTTGTAACAATATACAGCAAATAGTCACTTTTAGATTTTTAAAATCGGATAGAGATGCTATGACAATTAATTTGAAAACCAAGTTAAGTTAAAAAATAAATACTTAATCGATCCTATAGTATCTAAGAGCCCCAAGGGAAAAGTATGAGATGCATTGACCGGAACATTAAGATACGTTTGGTGTACCATCAAGTAAACAAACACGTCAGAATGGCTTTCGGAGTGTCGGCTGTTTATGTTTACATATTACAATTGTGTCTGTAAATACTTAGCATAGTTCTCTCCAAGATAAGGTCGCGAATCCACAGCTCTATGTCCTTTCCAGCGAAACAACAGTTATGTTCAAAGGAATTGACAGATGTAATATAAGGGGAGTGGTACAGTCTCAAAAACTACCGAGTGTCAATTTTTATGAGATTTTTTTTAATATTATTATTTTATATTTATATGCTAATAAGTTCACGAAATAATTCCGTTCTTGACGATAACACTTGCGTGTTTCCAAACACAAATACCAGTAACCCCATAATTGTTTATAAAATTTTACGAAAGCATGCTAAAATAGAATGTTTACAAATTCCTGAAGTACTTACATCGAGGACTCTAATGAAACACTTGGCAACAATATCTCAACTCTTCCAAATGAATGATCAAGGTATTAAAGAACTAGCGTTATTTATACGCCATACAACATAATTTTTATCAATAATAACATTATATATAATTTTTCATCCAAAATATTTAAAAATAGTTTGAAAAATATAAATAATGTAACAAAGATAGAACACGTAGATATATACACACATTCTATGACCATAAGAGCAAAGTACTTAAAATTACTTATTTAAGGATACATGTATCATAGGTGTTAATATGCCAATTAAACTAGAGAGCAGTTCAGGCGGTTTAGGCAATGGTAAATATTTAAAATTCTTTATTTCTACATCTCTGAATATTATATGTCAGGATATAGTTCTTCCCAATGTATATTGCAGTGTAGCTAGGAATCGAAACGTTTTCGGTAAGCAATTTAATAAATCTATTATGTTTATCCTTGATATTCTAGTCCCAAGAGTAACTTTAATGTCTATGAGATATTCACTCACTTTAGAGTTGCATGAAAAACTGTTTCAAGTACGGTGATCATTGGTAAGGAAACAAATACAGTAGTTCATTGATAATTCAAGGTAGATGGGACCGAGACACCGTCGGATTACCGAAAACTTGGATTACACAGAAATAGCTTCCTGTACACTAGAAAAAAAACAGGAGTTCTAATGAACCCGAATACTATAATTAAGAATGCACAAAATACGTAACTTTATTGATGACAGTACATACATAAATTAATGTTGCTTGGCTCTCCAAGACTACTGTACTGATTCTTGCTTGCGGGGATACCATACGATATAAATACCATACATACTAAGTGTCGGCAATTATAGCTAAAAAAAGCCGATGCCCGTTGTAATCTTTATCAGGACGCCCAATGTTTTGATCGTAGATAGTCTTTTTGTTCGCCTACCATAAAAATAAAACGAGATTATCAGTAAATCTGAAGTATAGTGAAAAATTACCGTGATAGTAAATATTTATGATTATCAACGTCTAAAGATTGACTACAAAACGTTCTATAAGCTCTTGGTTAGGGTTGCTTAACTGAAGTAATTTTCTATCAACGAAAAATAGAGAATACTCAAATTGAAATATTAAGTTTGTAATTAGGAGTTATTTATTAACTGGTATTGCTAGTGGTAGGATTCGTAAAATGTATAAACAAAGGAGACAGGTTTGTGAAGTGATTGAGTATTAGCAGACTTTATCTTGAGATCAGACACAGCCGAACGAACTAAAATCATTCTGATACTAACTATAAAAATGTATGTAACATGTCGACCGAAAAACGGAGAGATTTTTTAAAGTGAAAAAAAATCTACAAAACAGTCATTATCTTTTACGTCTTGTTTTTTTTAACAAGAAATACCATCGTAGTGACTAATTTCATTATGTTACTCTGCATAACGCTATTTTACAGCTAGTTTTTGAAGACTGGTTCCTCAGCTATATTCGTCAAAATATTTGTAAATTTTTTCACCATAATAATAATAAATCAAATTGTAGATACCAGGAGGGATACGGTTAAAGATAGAATTAAAAAAGCAGATTAAAATATACTTAAAACTTATCAGATATATTTTCAGGTGCATTCAACCTGTCTTGATGAAAGTAACATCACAATCAAGGTGAAATGTCATCCTTTAGGAACATATATAAGGGAGGAATTAAATAAATTTTTTAACCTGGCAACAACGACTACCAGGAAAATTTAATGAATGTAGTTAAAGAGGAACTTTTAGAAAAAATAGGTCTTTACTCAAACACAATTGTACCTATAATAACTTATGACAAATCAAATATGGTGGATAAATAAAATAAATGTATTACATTGCTTACCGAAATCGTTTTTCACCCTGATGCCTAGCTACAATGCAATATACATTGGGAAGAACTATATCCTTACATAATATTATATTCTTTAGAGATGTAGAAGTAGAGAAGTATATTTACCATTGCTTAAACCGCCTGAACTGCTCTCTAGTTTTATTGGCACAAAACCACCTATGATACATGAATCCTTGAATAAATACTTAAAATGTTTTCCCCTTATCTTGATAAAATATTTATACTGATTGGTATTGGCACTAAAATGTCATATCTTCGTGAAAAATTTACTCCTTGTTAGAATACTATATGCACCCTTTTAAAGCATATGCTCACAGAAAAATAAAAGAGTTTTTTTTGTTACATTTGGCTGTCGTAAGTACAGAAATACTATTATTTCTATGTTTAATTTTTTTATCCGAAAATGGTAATTTGTGCTCGTTTGAACCTATAATTTAGAGACGTGTTCAATGAGCCTAAGTGAACAAGAAATTAACATTAGATGAGATTCGACCAAATAAAAGCCTTCTTTTATTTACAATGTACAATATAGGTAGATATTTCTGGTTACCTACCTGAGGTAAAGGTGATACAATATTTGTTGTTTTTCTACTATAGGCCTAACTTTAAAAACTTACTGTAAATAAACTTTATGCCAACCCTTTACTTATCCTTTATTATTTTTTTACAAGCAGTAAAAACCTAAAATTGACATTTTCATTTTTTAAATACACTGAAGAAGAAATGTCGAAGAAAATTCGATGTATTAGTCTAAAAATTCTGCAAAATCGTTCTTAAACTGCAAAAACTCTTAAAAGATTGTAACACGAAAGAAATAGAATTTAAAAATTGTGGCAGAAAGCTCAATGAGATAAAATAAATTAAATGAGAATAAATGTATTTTCGTAAAGTAAGGATATAGGAGGAGTTAGTGTACTAACTCTAAGACTGATAATTAAATGAGAAATTCAGAAGAAACAAATTGAATTCGTGCTTGGCCTTTATTCCGTGCAGTGCACGCTTGGAAATCTAGATTGAATATTGTTAAAGATGAATCCGTTCATTTAGTTGCAGATCTATTGAGGGTTTTGAAAACATGTAACCAATCCAGAGGATCGATGGATACCGGTCTACACCTAACCTGCTGATATTCACAATACAATCGTCTACTTGCACTCCCGTATTTTTGTTACCATGACACTATGTTTAGTGACAGAACTGGAGAACTATTTCTAAAACTCGACAGAGCACTGAACACCTTCAATGGGTCGGGGAAATTTTAAAATAGCAACCTAGCGGCGGTGGTTTTATTAATTTTAATTTTTTCCAATGACCTGGAAGAAACCGACACGAGGAACGCGACCCGTAAGGCATAGATTTAGCAAGTGTCTCCCTTTTTTTACCAAACATACGTCAAAGAGAGTAATACGTTTTATAAGGCAGTGCCGTGTGTACTAACCTAAATAGACAAAATGACTTAAGTTGAGGGTTTAAATTTATTTGTGGACATTTGTTTTTATTAAAAACAATAAATTTGTTAAGTATCATTTCGTTAATTCATACTAAAAATAACAACAAATAATAGAATTGTAACAATCAATGTGACAATTTCTAAGACAACTATGTATTATTGTAGCCGAAACGAAAATGATTGTAAAGAGATGTCCCGTGTGGTTGTATGTTGAAAGTAGATGGAGAAATGGCGGTATAAATTTCACATTGTAACACGTGACCAATTAGCGCCTGGGATCGAACCCGTCATGTACGTGTTTGTGTAATGTTTATTTTCGATCTCTGAAGGATGACCACATCATTCAGTATTATCAGTTTTAATCGTGTGACAGGGACCATGATAGTTACTTCATGATAGTATCTATTTACTTCAGCTAGTACATTCCCTCCAAAAGATAAAAATACCAAAATAAAATCTTATTTGGTTGAATCTTTCACTTTACAAGTCATAATATTCTATCTTTATTTTACCTTCTGAAATTATTACCCTAATTCACCAGTTGCTACTAGCATAGAGCATGACCCGTGCATTATTGAAGACCACCTTTGTATCCCCGTTTAATATTGAAGACGGTATTGGACTAAGCACCTTCCAAAACAATACGATTGATCATTTTCTAGCTTTGTTTTGCCTTCTCACATTTACACTCAAATTTATCATTTGCTACTCCCATAGAGGATTACCCTTGTATACCCATTGACGTTCGGTAACGGTACAAGACTCAGCACCAATAAAACCCCCCGAGTGATCATTTTCTATTCTTTTTTTCCCTTCTGACAATTTAACCCCAATTCATCCCTTTTCTAATTCCGTAGAGTCACACCCGTGCATCCCCGTATAATATTAATGACGGTATTGGACTTAGCACCCTCCAAAACTTCTCGCGTGATCATTTTCTATTTTTTGTTGTTGTTGTTGCCTTCTGACAATTTACCCCAATTTACCAATTTTTTACCCTCGTAGAGAAACACCCGTGCATCCTCGATTATTATTGTAGACGGTATTGGACTCAGCACCCTCAAAAAACGCTAAGAATGATTTTTTTCTAGCTTTTATTTTGCTTTCTCACAATTAGGCCTATACTCCAATTCATCATTTGCTAATCCCATAGAGGATCACCCGTATATCCCCATTGACGTTCGATAACGGTAAAAGACTCAGCACCATTAAAACCCCCCGAGTGATCATTATATATAGGCCTATATATATTTTTGCCGTCTGACAATTTTACCCCAATTTAACAATTTTCTACTCCCGTAGAGCCACACCCGTGTATCCCCGTTTATTGTTGTAGATGGTGTTGGAATCAGCACCCACCTAAACACTCCGATTGAACATTTTCTAGTTTTTTTTGCCTTCTCAAAATTATACCCCCAATTCATCATTTGTTACTTCCATAGAGGGTCGCCCGTGTATTCAGATTGACGTTTGATTACGGTAAACGACTCAGCACCATTAAAACTCACCCAAATGATCATTTTCCAATGTTTTTTTTGTCTTCTGACAATTGTACCCCAATTCACACCTTTTCTACTCCCGTAGAGCCACATCCGTGCATTCCCGATTAATATGGAAGACGGTATTGAACTCAGCCACCTCCAAAACACTATGTTTGATCGTATTCTAGCTCTGTTTTGCTTTCTCACATTTATACTCCAATTCATCATTTGCTAATCCCATAGAGGATCACCCGTGCATACCCATTGACGTTCGATAACGGTACAAGACACAGCACCCTCCAAAACTTCCCGAGTGATCATTTTATATATTTTTTTTTGCCTTCTGACAATTTTACCCCAATTTACCAATTTCCTTCTCTCGTGGAGCAACAACTGAGTATCCCCGTTTAATATTGTAGGCGGTATTGGACTCAGCATCCTCCAAAACACTACGTTTGATCATTTTCTAGTTTGCTTTTGCTTTCTCACAATTATACCCCAAAGCGTTATTTGCTACTCCCATGGAGGGTTGCCCGTGTATTCCCATTGACGTTCGATAACGGTGAAAGACTCAGCACTATTAAAACCCACCCAAATGATCATTTTCAATTGTTTTTTTGCCTTCTGACAATTGTACCCCAATTCACCCCTTTTCTACTCCCGTAGAGCCACATCCGTGCATTCCCTATTAATATGGAAGACGGTATTGAACTCAGCCACCACCAAAACACTATGTTTTATCGTATTCTAGCTTTGTTTTGCCTTCTCACATTTATACTCCAATTCATCATTTGCTAATCCCATAGAGGATCACCCGTGCATACCCATTGACGTTCGATAACAGTACAAGACACAGCACCATCCAAAACTTCCCGAGTGATCATTTTATATATTTTTTTTGCCTTCTGACAATTTTACCCCAATTTACCAATTTCCTTCTCTCGTAGAGCAACAACTGAGCATCCCCGTTTAATATTGTATGCGGTATTGGACTCAGCATCCTCCAAAACACTACGTTTGATCATTTTCTAGTTTGCTTTTGCTTTCTCACAATTATACCCCAATTCATCATTTGCTACTCCCATAGAAGGTCACCCGTGTATCCCCATTGACGTTCGATAACGGTGAAAGACTCAGCACCATTAAAACCCACCCGAATGATCATTTTCAATTGTTTTTTTGCCTTCTGACAATTGTACCGCAATTCACCCCTTTTCTACTCCCGTAGAGCCACATCCGTGCATTCCCGCTTAATATGGAAGGCGGTATTGGACTCAGCTACCTCCAAAACACTACGATTGATTTTATTCTAGCTTTGTTTTGCCTTCTCACATTTATACTCCAATTCATCATTTGCTAATCCCATAGAGGATCACCCGTGCATACCCATTGACGTTCGATAACAGTACAAGACACAGCACCATCCAAAACTTCCCGAGTGATCATTTTATATATTTTTTTTTGCCTTCTGACAATTTTACCCCAATTTACCAATTTCCTTCTCTCGTAGAGCAACAACTGAGCATCCCCGTTTAATATTGTATGCGGTATTGGACTCAGCATCCTCCAAAACACTACGTTTGATCATTTTCTAGTTTGCTTTTGCTTTCTCACAATTATACCCCAATTCATCATTTGCTACTCCCATAGAAGGTCACCCGTGTATCCCCATTGACGTTCGATAACGGTGAAAGACTCAGCACCATTAAAACCCACCCGAATGATCATTTTCAATTGTTTTTTTGCCTTCTGACAATTGTACCGCAATTCACCCCTTTTCTACTCCCGTAGAGCCACATCCGTGCATTCCCGCTTAATATGGAAGGCGGTATTGGACTCAGCTACCTCCAAAACACTACGATTGATTTTATTCTAGCTTTGTTTTGCCTTCTCACATTTATACTCCAATTCTTCATTTGCTACTTCCAATGATGAGGATGAGGATCGCCTATTTATCCCCATCCGGGGATTGAGCCGCACCCGTTCATCCCCGTTTAATTTTGTTCACAGTAGTGGACTCAGCATCCTCTAAAACACCCCAATTTATTATTTCATAGCTTTTTTTGGGTTCTGATATTTTACCCTATTTGATCCTTTAGCTACTCCTGTAGAGGCACACACTTGTATCTCCGTCATTTTTCGATAGTTGTACACGTTTATGAAAACTAACATCCAGGACTTATGTGAGTTGAGTAAATAATTGGCCAGCTGAAATGAAGAAGGGACATTCTAATGTTTATGTTTTCACCGTGATTACACACACACTGTGTCTTACAATCTAAACATTTGACTAGTAAGACAGTCGCACCATAGTGGCAACACTGTTGGTTCTCGTATCGTTAGTAGCGTGGGAATAATATACACACCGGCAGCCATATTGTTATTAGACTGAACGAAAATATACACTGGCTGCCATATCGATGCCTAAATGAAATGCTGCCGTATTGATAGTACTTCAGTCAATTTTGTATTTTTAAGATTTTATTGAATTAAAGTACATGGAGTAGTATCATGTTTATTAGAAATAAATTATACACGACGAAAAACATATATACTCCACTCTTTCTAGTGGCTGCCATATGGTTGCAAAATGAAATGCTGCCATATTGATAGCGGGATGTATATATATATATATATATATATATATATATATATATATACATATATATATACATATATGTATATATATATATATATATATATATATATATATATATATATATATATATATACATATATATATACAATATATATATATATATATATATATATATATATATATATAAGAAAACTAACTGCGATACATATATATATACAATATATATATATATATATATATATATATATATATATATATATATATAAGAAAACATACTGCGATATATATATATATATATATATATATATACAGTATATATATATATATGTATATATATATATATATATATATATATATATATAAGATATATATATATATATATATATATATATATATATATATATATATATATATATATATATATATAAGAAAACATACTGCGATATATATATATATATATATATATCGCAGTATGTTTTCTTGTGTATTAATAAA
>JBAIZL010000361.1:212500-217500 GCA_036971475.1 Prosapia bicincta
GATTGTGTAGGTTTTTAAACCGGATTGTCTAGAAACATCTCTCTATAATGTGTACCCATTGCTCTATGTTATATGATAACAAATAGGTCCCTAATTCAGATTCGTTTCCGATAATACACAGAACTGATTCATCCTTACTTTCCAAGCACTTGACGCAATCTACCTAAGCATTATCATACCTGTAGCACACTTTGACTACCCAATGAAGCACAATAAGATCCATCCTCACCTCCTTTAATCAACCGACATCCAAACAAATAACCCTTATCATAACTTCTTTCCACATATCATGTAGGGGTGGGCTGATTCCTAAAATGTTCGATGCTGATTCCGATTCTAAAATTTTTGTTCCGATTCTCGATTCTGAAAGTCGATTATTGATTCTTTTAAGTCATATAGGCATACATCATATTCTCCAACCATTAAATTTAGTTATCA
This sequence comes from Prosapia bicincta, assembly GCA_036971475.1. Classification (NCBI taxonomy): domain Eukaryota; kingdom Metazoa; phylum Arthropoda; class Insecta; order Hemiptera; family Cercopidae; genus Prosapia; species Prosapia bicincta. Next base: position 212,939 of record JBAIZL010000361.1, read on the forward strand.
TCCTGGCCATATCATGGATATTTTTTTCCGTTTTATTGTATTAGGCTACACAAAACCTAATAGGCTTTATTGTGTTAGGCTACACAAAACCTAATAGGTTTTATTGTGTTAGGCTACACAAAACCTAATAGGTTTTATTGTACTAGGCTACACAAACCTAATAGGTTTTATTGTGTTAGGCTACACAAAACCTAATAGGTTTTATTGTGTTAGGCTTCACAAAACCTAATAGGTTTTATTGTGTTAGGCTACACAAAACCTAATAGGTTTTATTGTATTAGGCTTCACAAAACCTAATAGGTTTTATTGTGTTAGGCTACACAAAACCTAATAGGTTTTATTGTGTTAGGCTACACAAAACCTAATAGGTTTTATTGTGTTAGGCTACACAAAACCTAATAGGTTTTATTGTGTTAGGCTACACAAAACCTAATAGGTTTTATTGTTTTAGGCTACACAAAACCTAATAGGTTTTATTGTTTTAGGCTACACAAAACCTAATAGGTTTTATTGTATTAGGCTACACAAAACCTAATAGGTTTTATTGTATTAGGCTACACAAAACCTAATAGGTTTTATTGTGTTAGGCTACACAAAACCTAATAGGTTTTATTGTATTAGGCTACACAAAACCTAATAGGTTTTATTGTGTTAGGCTACATAAAACCTAATAGGTTTTATTGTGTTAGGCTACACAAAACCTAATAGGTTTTATTGTGTTAGGCTACACAAAACCTAATAGGTTTTATTGTGTTAGGCTACACAAAACCTAATAGACTTTATTTTCTTACATTTATGAATGTCTAGGAAAACACCATAAACATGTTTCCTATAGAAAAATTTCTGAAAACGAGACAAACAAATCGGTTAAAAGTAATGGTTTATTCGAACGTACAAATGTGAACTTTATTTACACTATTTTATAAACGTTGAAAAAGGAACCTTAACCTATTTTCATTGTCTGTAGGAAACAAAATTAAAAACATAAAATCTTAAAAGTTAGTACAAGTAGGCTCAATTTTAATGTTTAATGTAATGTAAACGTCTGGCAAGCGATGCAAGTTTCTGTTAAAAAATACGTGGATCTGAACCGGCTGTGGGTGAAGTTGGTTTAGCCGCTCGTCGTATATAATACCCGAATTTGAGAAAAGTTTCTATAAAAAAAAAGATAAATAAAATAATACACTTGGCCGGTAACTGACCACATAATATCAAAACAGTCATAACTACTCAAAACTCAAAATCCTCAAAACGGCTCGCCGAACGACGAAACGTAACAATAACACAATGGAATGATGGAATTGGCGCCACTTTTTTATTTCTCAATTTGGTATCAAACTCTGAAAAAGTATCGAGCTACTATTATTCAAGAACGATGAATGTCATATCGTGCTAGAAGGCTATCATTAGAGTTTTCAACCTGTCGATTTCGTAATTATTCCATACTAAATGTAATAAACGCTAGTATTACGTAATCCATTAAAGAAAAAAAACAGGCAATGCTACGTTCTAAGATTTTACATATTTTATTTTGTATATGTAATATCCACATATATCGAAACCTTGCAATTGCGATATTTAAAGCCGATAAGAAGGATGTTATAGCCTATACACTTAAGCAATTTTAGCATAGTAATAATACATACGGAAAGACGTCAAGTAAAACGATGTTTATATCACCTCATACTATAATCCACTTCACGAAATCAGGAGGGTGGCCAAAAGTGTAGCGTTGCCACATGGTCGAGACACGTCACGAGAAAGCAATAGACTGACAGCTTGACTCTCGAACCAGGCAACACTTTCCGCTCAGGGTTTCCAATTAGTGCTCAGAGGTATTCGACTCTAGGCCATACCTCTTGAGGCAGGCTTCAGACGTGGCAACAGCCCTAAACAAACCCCCCCCCTGATTTCGTGCAGTGAACATTAGGAATGACAACGTTCACGAATGACGCTGCATCGTTTACTTATCACGACGCCTCGTCCTCGCATCACGTATTGTATGTAAAAGAACAAGAATCGGATACGGCCTTTTTTAATAGTAAATCGGGGGTGATTGCTCGATACCATTAGAATCGGCGATTCCTGGAATCGAGAATCGGAATCGGCCCATCCCTAGTAACAAGTTAACAAACCGAATTATTTGATTGAGCACAGATCATTCTTCATAGCTTCAGTTTATTGACGACCACAGAATTATACTCTCTGCTGTATTTCGATCCCAAATTGCAATACTTTTTAACGGCTTCATATTTACTCAACTCTAATAAATATACGCAATAAAATGAATATACTATATTGAATTCTTTTACTAAATAATTGAAATATAGAAAACGAAATTCCAAATATAATGTAAAAGCATCGGTCAAGTTAATACTAGCGATGGGCCGATTCCGATTCTCGATTCCAGGAATCGTCGATTCTTGGTGGTATCGAGATATCGTCGATTCCTCGATTCTTCATTGATAAAAGTGTCGATTCCAATTCCTATTTTATTAACTATTAAAATATGTGTATGGAGTAATTTATTGGGAAAATAATTAACTACCAAATATGTCTTATTTATTTACTAGTTGCTTTGAATGAATTGAACGATTAAATCAAATACCGATTTCAGATAACGAAAATATTATTATTTATGAAGCAACAACAAAGAAGATCGTAACCAATCCTGGTCGTTTGGCATCGCTCGTCTCTCTATCTCTCTCCAACTAGAGAGGGTTCGATACACAATCTCTCTTTTTCTCTCTCTCGCTCTCTATCTCCCCCCCCCCGTGTCGCTGCCACTGATTCAGGGGCATATTAAAAACTACCTTATTTCTATTATTGTTTTAAATCTTTATGTTGTTCGTTTGTTTTTAATTTTTGTTTTGTTTTGAGAGACAATGTAAATAGGCTTAGGTATTTTTTCAAACATCATAAAATAGTGTAAAGTTCACATTTTTAACTTTAAAATAAGTCATTACTTTTATCTGATATGTTTTTATGTTTTAAAAAATTCCTATTGATAAATCAAGGTTGAAGGTTTTGTGTAGCCTATTACATTAAAACAGAACTTTTAAATGGTTTTGCCGTATGACCAAGATGTTAACTAAATTAATTACTAAATACCTAGCGTGTAAGCTAATATAACTTGAAAGAATCGAGAATCGACTAAAGAATCGAGAATCGAAAGCAAAATTTTAGAATCGAAATCGGAATCGGAATCGAAAATTTTAGGAATCGGCCCATCCCTAGTTAATACACTATAATGCCTTGAATGGAGTACCTCATTAAATGGTGATGCGTAAAATCAGGTAGTGTATGGTATGATGAACTTTGTGAAAATCCGTTACGGCAGGAATTCGGTTTATAGCGGGAAACCAAGAGAAAGCTTTTACAAGACCGAAATACTACCCTGACTGCTTACTTTTGACTGGTAGATGACAGCCATCACAAGCAGAGTCTGGGGTGCATTATTAATATAAATAGAAAACAAATTATATGAAATTTTAAAAATGTCTTAAAATCAAAAGAATACTAAAAACTTAATTACATTTTAGTATGCAATAGTAGAATACAGCTGATGTTTTCAGAACGTTTACGATCAAAGTCTGTTGGTGCATGTGCGTAAGGGAATCTGTCAAACACCCAACAAGCTTAGTTATTGTTTTTATAGTAAATTTTTTGAGCTACTTCACTCAAAGAATTGTAATAATAACTTTAACTTTTCATTAATTTGCTTATATTTGGATTGTGTTATCTGATGTTGTCAGTGGTTTATTTTGTAGATGTTCTAAGTATGAGAATTTATGTTTTGTTATTCCAAATGTGATATATTAGGCAAATGTTTACCTCCTGGAGAAGGTTCCATTTTAGAACCATGTTTTTTTTAATCATGGTCTATAATTGATGGTAATCAAACTACTCCTTCAAGGTATAACTTAATAAAGGTATGTCCATAAACTTTTCACATCCTCCACAACAGATTGGATATATTGATAACTTATTCTACAACCCAACTAAAATGTCTAATAAAGAAATTAAGTCCTGATGAAAACAGACTGGAATTGTAATCCAATTTAAAACCCACTTTATATAAATTCTTGTCTAAATAAAGTGATGGAGGAAACCAAAAACTTCATAAGATTGCATACACATAATATGTAAGTAGTCCTTGTAAGTTTCACACATACGTAAGCTATTAGAGTCATACGAAACAAGACAGTCGCCATTTAAAATTTGAAACAATATCCTACATTAATTCCATTATTTTGCCTTACTTCTTTTAAAAAGAATCCTTTTACATATATTATACATTTTCGGATAAATTTATTCCAAAAATGAAAACGAAATTAATATTTCGATGGAAAAGTTATATACATAGCTTCGCGACTTTCCAATACACGCTGAATATAGCCTGGAAATGTAATTACCACACGCTACGCCATACGGTCAGGCACCATACAATACCACTTCCTGGTAGCTGCCCTTTAATCTTGATTGTTGTAAAATGTGTTAGTGTAAGCCTACTCGGTAAGCAAACAATGATACGAGTTACGTTACGTTGTTACTCATTGCGA
>JBAIZL010000361.1:222500-235000 GCA_036971475.1 Prosapia bicincta
AGTTACTATAACAGCAGAATGAACGGATGTACTCAAGATAGTAACTATTCATCATATATATATATATATATATATATATATATATATATATATATATATGTATATATATATAATTAATTTAATAAAATCTTCTTATAAATTATTTAATAAAAATAATATTAGTAATTATATGAACGATAATCCAAAAATTCCAATAATGAATGGACTTATTAAATTACACAAAACTGAGAAACCAATTAGACCATTCGTAAATTTTATAAATGCCCCTTCTTATAAAATATCTAAAATCATAACATCTATTCTTAAAGATAAAATGAAACTAAATAATAATCATACCATAAATAATTCTATTAACCTTATTGAAAAATTAAAAATAATTAATATTGATAATAAAACAAAATTAATATCATTTGATATAAAAAATATGTTCACAAATATTCCTATAAAAGAGACTCTCAATATTATAAAATCCAGATTAGAGCAAAATGAAAAAGATAGAAAATTATATTAGAAATTATAAATACATTAAAAGTAATATTAAATCAAAATTATTTTTCATATAATAATAACATTTACAAACAGAAAGATGGTCTTGCCATGGCTTCTCCCATATCGTATATAATATCTGAAATATTTTTACAATATATAGATGATAAAATAAATACAATTATACAGACAATTTGATAAAAACAAAATAATAATCTAATTTACAAAAATAATGATGAAAATGTCATATGGATTTCATTTACATTTTTTGGTAATAAAATAAAAAATATCACAAAATTGTTCAAAGGTAGCAACATAAAATTCGCTTATAATACTAATAATAAATTAATAAATATAATGAATATTAATAATATTATTAATATGCATGAAAAAAACGGTGTATATAAATTAGAATGTGATTATTGTAATAAAGTTTATATAGGACAAACTAAGAAAAAACTTAAAGATAGATATAAAGAGAATTTTAATGCATATAAAAAGCCAGAAATGTATACATCAAATTTTGCTAGTCATTGTATTAATAATAATCACATATTTCCTAATATAGATAATATGATACTTGTAAAAGAAATTAACAAAGGCCTGAGAATGAATATGTATGAAGCTTTACAAATACATACATACAATACTAATAATGAGTTGATAAATGAACAAATACAAGTAAAATCTAAATTTGATAATATATTCAATGTTTGTAATGTTAGGGCAGCAAAATAAAAATGTTTAACAACATTGTAATTGATTTGGCATAGCTATTTATTTGATCTAATTTGCACATATGTTAATTTTAATTGTTTAATATTCCTGATGATGTTGGTACTGTAAGCAAACGAAAAGCTTGAAACAATGAATTGTATATTCAATTATAATTCTTGTATTTGTATTTTGACTTAGTTCTTTATTAATACACAAGAATACATCTTGCGATATATATATATATATATATATATATATATATATATATATATATATATATATATATATATATATGAACCTTTTATTATGCTAAATATTCAATCGATTTACGACAAATGTTTTTAATTTTTAACTAATACTAAGGTTTTTTTTTACTTTTACATATTTACCATTATTCTTTCACAGTTTGTTATTTATAAATATACAATTTTCCAATAGTATTCTGAAATTTATTGATTTTGTTAACAGATTCAACATGTAAGCTCTTGTCCTATCAGTTGTATTTGGCTTAAAAAACCTTTGTTTCTATATAAAAATAAAATAAATTTATTTAGCAAAAACCAAAAAAAAATTTTTATTTTATTATCCTGTCATCTTTTAATGCTGATAATAATGACTTAAATAATGTTTTTAGTCTTTTCATTTCTTTTCGTTATAAGAGTTTTTAAATCCTAAGAAATAAAAAATCTTATATAATTAAAAGATAATATTTAATTTTTGCGGATAAAGCCATGGTAAGTTCAGAACTATGTTCACCTTTTTCCAAGGGGTAGTTTATTTATGAAAAACTGAAATATTTAAAATTATTATTTTTCTGCCTTTCTGCATGTCACTACCTTTGATGTCCTTTGTATTCCTTGAATTGAACCCAGGCGGCATTTTCAGTTTCCTCTCCAGGTTTCCGGAACGGTACATAGGCCTCTTGACATCGTCCGCTGCCAGAAACTATCACGCATTTTACACGTGTGATGTTACTATTTTATTATAATCGAATTCTCCGTAGTCCGATACAGTAAAGATCATCTACCAGTGATAGTGTGATAAATCGCACTGGATCCTTCCCGTGACAGGATTAGGTACTTGGACCTAAAGAGATAGGCAACTAGGACTCCTACAACGTTTTTGTGTGAGACACTTATAATAGTAGTTATAAAAATAAAAAAAAAATCACTACTCGTGAAAAACTATAATTTTATTTTAATTAAGTTCATACACAAGTCGAGAAACAAGCAATTAAAAACTAAACAAATCTCCAGGCTTTAACCTCTTTCTTTCCAAGAACGAGTTACATGTAATAACGCTTGTATGGATTTTAAACCACAACTATTCTTTAAATTGTTACCGTTAGTTAATTTATCTTTTATATAATTAAATCACATCCATCCGCTACGTCTCCAGATATTTAGTCTCTTACATGGTTTTAAAAGTACTTGTGCAATTTCTCAATATCTAAACGAGATCTGCATAAATAGAAAAAAACTTAATAAAAATTTTAATGTAATAATTTTAAAAACATTGTACACTCATCGATTCTAAAGCTGGATTATATATTCCTATAAAGCTGTTATTTATTTATGTCAATCAAAATATTATAATTCTTTAGGCGAGGAATCTTACGTAAACACATTTGATCCATAGAAAGTAGAGAATGAATACGTGTGAAAAAAATGATAAAAATGAAACTTTCCTGTCAGTCTTATATAACGAACGACATTTTAGGAACATGACATAGGCTGACTTGCCTAAAACCTGACTCGAGCAAATAATAATGCCAATTTGCTGGTGGCTGCATTCGCAACGCCGCGTCGGGAACGATTGTCCCCGGACTACATTCTTGCGTTTATGTCGGAATGGCTTACTTCAAACATTTGTCACTGTAAATTTCCTGCTCGAGCTGTTTTATTTATTTTAGACGGGTTCATTTTTTATTACATCTTACTTTTTAATGACGGTACAAGTTTCGATGATGGTTCAAAGCACTAACTAGACTATGTTTTTCAAAAATAAACCGTCTACAGAAATATACGTAAATAAGAAAATGAGTATTGTAGCAATTATTAAAACGAATACTTCAATAAATATTTTGTTCACCTGACATCGAGATTATTACTGTTGGGAACGCATCCCTGTGGAAAACTGCAGAGTGGTTTAAAACATTTGATAATGAAGCAAACTGGCGGAAATATAAGATTATTAATAATTATTGCCGATATACTATTTAAAGATTGGAACTGGATCCATTTGGTATGTGAACAGTTATTTTGTAAATCTATGATGTTGGGGTATGTTGATAACGCAGTTGGTCTGGAGACTGTAAGATAGTTTTAAAACACTCTTTTAAAAAGACGGATATAAGAAAACATTATTAGATATTGCCGCTACTATTTCAAGGTACTATTTCAAGACTGGAACTGGATCCACTTTGATAAAAGAACTTACTTATTTTGTAAGTATATGGTGAAAGGATATGTAGGTAACGCAGTCGGTGTGAGATATTGTAGGATAGTTTGAAACATATTTTTATCGTGATGAAGCAAATAGGACGAATTAAAACATTCTTATTAGTTACTGCCGCTATACTAAATAAAGATTGGAACTGGATCCAGTTGCATATGAACAGTTATTTTGTTATTCTGTGATGTAGGGGTATGTTGGTATGTAGACTGTAGGGAAGTTTCAAAAGATTTTTTAACATAATCATCAATAATATAAGAGAATGTTGTTAGATATTGTCGATATAGTGTTTAAAGGTTGTAACTGGATCCACTTGCCATCTGAATAGTTATTTTGTTATTCTGTGATGTAGGGGTAGGCCTATGTTGGTACGTAGACTGTAGGGAAGTTTCAAAATATTTTTTAACATAATCATCAATAATATAAGAGAATGTTGTTAGAAATTGTCGATATACTGTTTAAAGGTTGTAACTGAATCCACTTGCCATCTGAACAGTTATTTTGTTATTCTGTGATGTAGGGGTATGTTTGTATGTAGACTGTAGGGAAGTTTCAAAATATATTTTAGCATGATCATCAATAAAGAGAATGTTGTTAGAAATTGTCGATATACTGTTTAAAGGTTGTAACTGGGTCCACGTGACCGATGTACAGTTATTTTGTACTTTAAGTCAAATTATAAACTCCATAATCCATACATGAAGTGGAAATCAATTGATATAAAGTAATTACGTAGATCTTCGTAAGATAGAAGAAAATATTGCTTGCCCAACATATGTTTGTATTATTCAGTAGAAAATTTGTTCTGGATTTATAAAGTCTTGCTACTTGGTAATATAACTTATTTGTTCACCCTAAACACACGTAAAGTTCTATTTACGAACCGTTTCCTCCGACCCTTTTCTCATTTCGACTGCAATTAGGTAAAAGGTTAGGTTTCGTTCACTTGTGTCGTTAAATTACATATCTGTATCAAAAACTAATTTGTAGGCTACTTTCTAAACGCGGCGGCACATTTCGTTTTACCGTGCTCCTACATTTTAAAGGTTTTGAAATTCAACCACATTAAATAAATTCACTTTACATTGTGAGTAAATGACATTTCAGTGCTGTCGACACATTGGCGTTACGAAATGTGCATCATTTGCTTAGTTATACTTTGCGGTTGCCATTTGTTGCCATCAAATTCCCATTATTTCTTAGATGTTTCAAGATAATAATAAGGCACGCATTTTCTATAAATTAATTTAAACTTAAAAAATGAACGGAGAGGGTGTTTTGTCAAGAGGCGTGACGACAAACGCCGGAGTGGCTTCTCTCAATACTTAATTACTTCCCACAATATCATCAACTGCTACTTAGCCCCCTCAGGATTCTCACTTTTTGTCTTAGTTTTTGCCTCTTGTATAATTACTCTAGGAACTCAATTTTTCGAAGACCCTCACAAGCATTACTTTTGGCTGACTGAGGAAAAATGGATTCCTTTAATGTGATATGTAACTTGATGAAATTTTGTTTTTAAGTCTGAAGTTTAAACAGGTGCTCTGTCTCAGCAATGAAGTTTGCAAGGGTAGAAGTTGTTTCACAGCGATGATCTTCCCAGCAGATGGATCCTCCGGCGCTCTGCGATTATCACAAAAGGCATTTATTTATTTAATGTAGTATTGGTAATTATTATGAGCAGCCCTAAAACTTTCTCAATCATTACTCGACCTTGATCTCGAAGAAGAAACGAAATACGAGGTGTTCAGGCAGTATACAGAATACTTTCCAATGCATCGACTGGTGCCTATTTTCTGTAACCAGAAAGTTCAATTCTTATGTATTGTACGTGCCTGTGCAGATCCCTTGCCATGACCACATAGAACTGTCAGTGAAACCTTCAACCACAACATCCACTGAGCCGTTTAAGGATTCTAAGCACGTGCACTGAATCTATTAGGGCATAGGTTCGGTAACAAGGTAGCTAATTCCTGATATGTTCGTACTTGTTCGCGTAGATATCGTGACAGCACCACAGAACTATAGGCACAACCTTTAACTACCACAGCCACTCTTATGTTTCATGCGTCTTTTACTATTAAGGTTCCGGTTACAATTTTAATATCGTGGTCACATTATCTACATGGAATCCACTACTAGAAAGGACTAGGATGAACCAGGAGACACCTCTCTAATACTCTGATTGGTTTATTTCAAAGAGTAAGTTTTCTTCATACGCCATCTTGCACACATGTGCTTAAGAATCTTTTCTGTAAATATGACGGAAGGTTTTACGTAAAAAATATATATTTTTTTTATTCTTTCGTAAGCAATAATAATGACTTCTCGCCTTAAAGTACAAAAAATTACAACAAAAAAGGTTCCAGCAAAAAGATAACAAATTTGTTTAGCAAAAAAAGATTTTTAACAGCAAAAGCGTAGAAACCTGTAACTACTTTACGCATATTTATTGCTTCGAAACTAATCAGAAGGTGCAATGAAAGAAGAATAAATAGTTTAAGAGATACGTTCAATCATTCTGAAACCAGAGTTGAGATTTTGCATTTTAAATAGCCTTTCAACATGGCACTTTATCATCTGGCTTGCCCCTTGCAACGCTGGCCATTAACAAGGCGGTTATGTATTAAAGGCAGTTCTGAATAGTTTTGCAGATAATAAATAGAATCAAATACGCAGGTTGTAGTGCAGAGTATGTTCTCGTACCGCGTCACCTCTTGCTGTTGCTTATTCAACTGATGCAAGCTGAATTTACTTTGCCTTATAAGATAAATGAGGTGTTCCATCTAGAAAGATGGTGTTCCATCTAATGTTCTAGCATAAAGAGATGGTGTTGCATCTGGTGTTCCAGCATAGAGAGATGGTGTTCCATCTGGTGTTCCAGCATAAAGAGATGGTGTTCCATCAGGTGTTCCAGCATAGAAAGATGGTGTTCCATCTAGAGAGATGGTGTTTCACCTGGTGTTCCATCTAGAGAGATGCTGTTTCTCCCAACTGTTGATGTCAATCCAAGCTAATCGTCGGACCTGTTGACCTACAATTTCAAGACTTCAACGTTTTATTACGTCCCGGTCATTGTCCGTATTTTCGTTCCTTATAATAGAACACTTATTCAGAGTCCTAACACCTAAGAAAGCTGATTTGGATAGTTGAGCTGTTTGAGGTAAATATGAACTAAATGTCACTGAATAATGGTCAGTTCTGTCTGCTTCCATTTGAATTTCCCCTTCTTGAACCCATACTGACTTTACTGTTCCACCTTGATAAGTGTACGGTTCCACGTGTCATTTCATTGAGCGCCCACCACCAACTTTCTGGTGGTTCGATTTTTACTTTGAACTATCATTTTTGTTTTTATTATAAACTAATTGCAAATCAATATGAATAGTTTTAATCACATTAAAAAAATGTGCACATTGATTATAAAAATGTCTAAAAATATGAATTATTAATTAATTTCTCTGCATGCATAAATAACGTTACAATTAACTTCATAATAAATTTGCATAAATTTACTGCCTTAACAGCGAACAAATAGTCAACCCAATAACACAGAGCGTTAATGTCCTCCAAACAACGACCACATTCACTCTAAGATTTATACTTAATCTGTTGGGGTGGGGTGTGTTACAAAACCATGCTTTACTGCTTGCAGTTACAGAACCTAGCGGCCGCTGTGCGACACCTCTCTCCGTCTATCCATAACTCACCTGCTAATGAAATAAAAATGCACTTTTACTCGCCGAATCACGACTTTGATATGGATTAGCTCACGATAGCGGCCCCCCGGAGCGGACGGACTGCGATAATCGAAACTTTGTGTGGAGAAAATGCGATGTTTTTGTTGTTAAGTGATCTGTGAGAAATGTTTATCAACCATGGTCTTAAAGATTATGCTACTAAGGGCAGGTTATTGAAGTTTGACTGTTCCATAAGGGCTGCTTGGAGGCTCAGCATAGAATCTCAATGGAACAAATTTAGTTTCCATTCTTTGTTATTGTAATTTATTCATTTTGTAACAAAAACGCATACAAAGAAATAGGACCAATGTTCATTGGTGGTCATTTTGCAGTGTTGTTTGTTGAACTTAGTAAAAAGCAGTGTGAAATCTATTAATGAAAAAGTGAAATCTAGATTAAATATTAAACAGAAAGTAACGAAGACACGAAGAAATATTTTGAATTTCTTCAAAATTTCTATAATACTTTACTTGAGATTTAGAGGCAAATATAACTGTAGTTGGCGATTACAACTCTAGGATAGTCGTGTTTCTGGTAAACATGTGACAACTGTGACTAGACGCAAAGTGCTATTGCTTTGAACAGGCTCCAAATGTGATTCTTTTGAACAGGCGAAAAGTGTAATTCTGTTGAAAAGACGCCACGTGGACTTCTGTTTATTAGACACCAACCGGAAATGTATTTAGGTTGTATTTAACGGAAACGATTCCGTTAATCGGGTGCTGTGTTATCCTGTTGAACAGGCGCCAAGTGCGAATCCTTTGATTTGGTGTCAAGTGATATTCTGTGGAGCAGTCGCCAAGAGCGATTCCATTGATGACCCCAAGTGTTATTCTGTTGAACAAGGGCCAAGAGAGATTTCGTTGATCGGGTGTCGAGTATTATTCTGTTGAACAGGCGCCAAGAGCAATTCCATTGATCGGGTACCAAGTGTTAGTTTGTGGAACAGATGCCAGGTGCGATTCCGTTGATCAGGTACCAAGGGTTATACTGTTGAACAGGTGCCAAGTGCGATTCTGTTGATAGGGCGTCAAATACAATTCTGTTCAACAGGCGCCTACTGTGATTCTGTTGAACACCCACAAAGAAGTTATATATTCCGCCAAGAGGTCACTTCCTCTATGTTAGGAATATATTTTTTCATTTACTGATCAGTTTGGTGGGTTTTCCCAGAACCAAACTGAATGTGAGCTTTGTGAAAGAACCTAGTAACTAGCTCACTTTGTTTTTTTAATAACAAAATCTTAGCATCTGTAGGTAAAGAGTTGTAAATATACTTACTGTCTATGACTTTGATATTTAAAAGTATATAAGAAAATAAATTGATGTTTACGAGTTGATTTTTGTTATTGTTTATTGAACCTTTGAAAAAATGTAATTAATTTGTTACGCTTTACTGATGCTAATTAGCATAACTCAAGACGCATAAGTGCAAGACCTTGTCATGTTCAAAACCCGTCTACTTTTTAGCATGCCTTTGAGATTAAGAGATAATCGCGTGTTTCAGTGATTTTTGTGTAATTATTTCTGTGTTTTTAAATTCGTTCTATATTCCGCTAAGAACTGGCTACTTCTCTTTTAAACCCTTCTAACAGCCAGACTAGTCGTGAAATCAGATTTTCTAATAAGATATCAAACCTTCGACCCATCGCATGTTAATCCCTTTTAATCCCATATAATTATACTTAATTCACTTCTATCTTGATGGTATCTTTTTTAATCCCCGTGTAATCCGTTTTTTCATATCTTGGTAAATACGTAGCTCCTGGTCTTTATTTTGAAGCAGACAGTTAACTAGTGAATATTTTTAACTGAAAGCCTTTAATAAAGTGAAAAAAAAACAATAATGTACGAACAAAATAAAACTTTGGGGAATATTTTGTTAATTATTCAGGTATTTCAAAACAGCTTTTAAAATTATTTTTAAAGGGTAAAACTAACAAAAAAAGTATTTTCAAGGTTTCCACCAAGTATATCGTATTAATCGTATGCCTCTCGTTATTTCAACAGTTTTATGTTTTCCGTAAAACGTAGTCAAATTTACTTTGATACAACCGAGATACTCTAGCCTTTATAATCGGTCTTTTTTAATGTCCTTTTTTCAACCCCAATCTTCACTGAACAGAGAATTTGACGTAGAAAGAATGTTTATAAAAATAAAACTTGACAAAAACATTTTGATTTGGTTGATAATTAAAGTACGAAAGAGAATATTATGAAATATTAATCGATTTTCTTAAAAATCTTGTAACAGTTTTTTTGCCTACGCCCAATGTCCGATTCTGCTGATATTTAGGATAACCATACATTCGCTTTGTGTATTTGAAGCATAAAAAGATACATTAACTAACTAAATGGATGCAGTTCAAAGTCTCTAGAGCTTAACTGATACTTTCGCCTTCACTATATTCCACTTCGGAAATGAACAACTGAGTTTAAAATATTGTTTAACTGACATGACATTAGCCAGTGTGTTTCGTGGAAAAGTGAAGAAGATGGAGAAAAGAAGATAGTGAAAGGGCGTACCAGTTTACGACTGTTCTTTGTCAAGGGACGTAAATATGATGTTTAATTAGAAGAATCTCCAGGCCAGTATATTGGTCTATTGCCCCCCCCCCACGAATTTAACTTCAAACTCGTAATTCCCACCCGACTGTCTAATATCAGTCCCGAGATAGGGAGCTTGATGCCATGACGCGTGACTCCAGTCTGCAAGAATCTTTCAACTACACTGTAAGGCCTGGAGACTGGTAACCGGCCCGCTCCAGTGACGCAACGAACTCCAACCAGACACTACGGTTACGACAGTTTTTTCAGATCTACTCAAGACCAGTAGAACCTTTCGAACGACCACAATACCCCGTATTATTAGTTTGGTCCAGGAAATACAATCAGACCTTTATCCACTCTCGCGTTGGCCTTACCTAAGGGCTGGGCCCTCAGAATCGGGGTTTAGTCTTTTGCGGGCATAAACCCATCCCTTTGACAGGTAAAGGTCTATTCACACACATCAGTTCCGGCGCGTCACAGGTCAGTCACATCAGTCACGTCACAGTCAAAACATTTATTCTATAATGGATTTCCTGTTGCGCTATCTACACTCATCCGGTGCAGGTCCGTCAGTCGCTCTGCCGGCGTCCGTCAGTCATTTTCAGATTTCTTCCCGCCGATATTTTTGGATTGTTCGGACGCCTGACGGTCGTATGACAGATGTGTTTGCTATTTTAAAAGGATTTTTATACAAAAGTTGTATTTCTGTGTAGAATTTATATTTTAAAGACTGTTTGTTACGAGCATCAAGATGAACGATGAAAAATTGATAGAATGTGTTCGCAAAAATATAGTTTTGTATGATATGTCTAACGCTAAATACATGGACTCGTCTGTGAAGAATGAAATTTGGGAGAAGATAGGTGCTGAAATGATTTTAGCACCTAAAACATACAGCTAGTCGTTCCTTGGGTGTCACTGATTTCCTCCAGTGAGTGTCTTGTTTTCTTAAATGCACTTCCACTTTACCGAGTAAAATATGAAATGTTTCACTTGTCATCCTAAAATATTTAAAGAACTTAGTTTCATCGTCCATTAGTCCCTTAAATAACGTGATGAACTCTCCCTGACTTTCCCGTTTCTTCCATAAATCATGAACCCATATCCTTCGCTTTTTTCTCTTATTTTCAATCTCTTCGTCATCTAAGGCTATCGCTATTGCAGCTAACTCTACTATAGTAAAATCAGCCATTGAGGTAATTATATATTATCCAATTTAATTCACTCATGATAAAATAAGCTTGACTGTAAGATCACTTAAAGTGACTGACGACTGACTGAAGCCAACTGACGGACGAATTCCGGACGCAACTTTGACTGAATTGAGACTGAACTGTGACTCAACTGATGTGTGTGAATAGACCTTAACTTGGTTGACAATACATGCATCCTTCATTAAAAAAACAATCACTCATTAACAAATCAACTCATTTCAACTCACACATTTTCCTTTGACGTTTACTTAAACTTATTAAAAAAGAATAAAAAGTGTAAAAAATAAAAAGTAAGAAACACAATTTTTATTTTAAAATTAGGTCAAAAGAATATAAAAATATTTTCTGCTCTTCGTGCACATATTATTATTTATTGTCTAAAACTAAAACCGTTGGCCCCCCACAGTATCTTCCATATGTACAGAAGGTAACGATAAGTTTGAAAAATAATTTAATAAAGGAAAAAAGTTTTAATATTTTGTTTGTTTAGTTAGTATAAAGGACTAAATATCTACTTTTATTAACAGGAGCCTTAAATGTATGTCGTTAATTTCTTTTTACAGTTTTACTTTCGTTTCTCACTTTTATCTTTTACTAAAGCACACAACAAGTGGTTTTTGTTTCATGTACATGAACAGCCTGGACGACATATTCAAGATATTTTCAGTGAAACCCTCCTACGTAATACATATGCTGAAAATCAGACCATCTGGTTTGCGATAAAATCTAATATTTGCATAAAAGAAATTCACGACTCCGTCTCAGGCACGACTGCAAGTCGAAGAGGGGTTGAAGGTCACGGAGAAGGGCAACAAATAAAGCTTTTATGTAAAACCGGACGAGCGGGTAGTGACGCACAAGTTAACACGTACAAAGATTTTCCATTACTGTGGTAGAAAGTAGAGAAAATACACGGAAATGCAGTTATCAATGGCATTTATTTTTCTGTAATATTTATGGACTATTGACCTCTCGAAAGGTGTACATTGAAGATTAAATTTATTGAAAATATTATGTGCGTATTTTATTAAAAAACTGTCAATTTTATCTTAAACTAAATATTTTATTAAGGAATAAAACGTTATACTATATCTGAATCCAAGCCAAACTACAAAATAAAGTTCTGGTTACCTTATCAATTGATAAAGACAGATTTATCAGCTGCTGTAAGTAATTATTATTATCATTGTAGGAGTTATGTTTTTTTTTAATTTTAAAGGAACGTTCCACCATATTTTAATTGTTTAATATAACATTTAGTTAGTTAACACTAGAACTTTCTATAACTAGAGGTACTGGAAAGTAGTTACATATTAGAATAAGTGCTTGAATAGAAATA
>JBAIZL010000361.1:240000-247500 GCA_036971475.1 Prosapia bicincta
GTCTATGGGAGAGGGAGGAGACATACCTGGAAGGTCTTATAACATGGAGATGCGAGACCTGAACTCCATTCAAGTGGACAGGCCAGAGAGGGGTATGTCTATGGGAGAGGGAGGAGACATACCTGGAAGGTCTTATAACATGGAGATGCGAGACCTGAACTCCATTCAAGTGGACAGGACAGAGAGGGATATGTCTATGGGAGAGGGAGGAGACATACCTGGAAGGTCTTATAACATCGAGATGCGAGACCTGAACTCCATTCAAGTGGACAGGCCAGAGAGGGATATGTCTATGGGAGAGGGAGGAGACATACCTGGAAGGTCTTATAACATGGAGATGCGAGACCTGAACTCCATTCAAGTGGACAGGCCAGAGAGGGATATGTCTATGGGAGAGGGAGGAGACATACCTGGAAGGTCTTATAACATGGAGATGCGAGACCTGAACTCCATTCAAGTGGACAGGCCAGAGAGGGATATGTCTATGGGAGAGGGAGGAGACATACCTGGAAGGTCTTATAACATGGAGATGCGAGACCTGAACTCCATTCAAGTGGACAGGCCAGAGAGGGATATGTCTATGGGAGAGGGAGGAGACATACCTGGAAGGTCTTATAACATGGAGATGCGAGACCTGAACTCCATTCAAGTGGACAGGCCAGAGAGGGATATGTCTATGGGAGAGGGAGGAGACATACCTGGAAGGTCTTATAACATGGAGATGCGAGACCTGAACTCCATTCAAGTGGACAGGACGGAGAGGGATATGTCTAAGGGAGAGGGAGGAGACATACCTGGAAGGTCTTATAACATGGAGATGCGAGACCTGAACTCCATTCAAGTAGACAGGACAGAGAGGGATATGTCTATGGGAGAGGGAGGAGACATACCTGGAAAGTCTTATAACATGGAGATGCGAGACCTGAACTCCATTCAAGTGGACAGGCCAGAGAGGGATATGTCTATGGGAGAGGGAGGAGACATACCTGGAAGGTCTTATAACATGGAGATGCGAGACCTGAACTCCATTCAAGTGGACAGGCCAGAGAGGGATATGTCTATGGGAGAGGGAGGAGACATACCTGGAAAGTCTTATAACATGGAGATGCGAGACCTGAACTCCATTCAAGTGGACAGAACGGAGAGGGATATGTCTAAGGGAGAGGGAGGAGACATACCTGGAAGGTCTTATAACATGGAGATGCGAGACCTGAACTCCATTCAAGTGGACAGGACGGAGAGGGATATGTCTATGGGAGAGGGAGGAGACATACCTGGAAGGTCTTATAACATGGAGATGCGAGACCTGAACTCCATTCAAGTGGACAGGCCAGAGAGGGATATGTCTATGGGAGAGGGAGGAGACATACCTGGAAGGTCTTATAACATGGAGATGCGAGACCTGAACTCCATTCAAGTGGACAGGCCAGAGAGGGATATGTCTATGGGAGAGGGAGGAGACATACCTGGAAAGTCTTATAACATGGAGATGCGAGACCTGAACTCCATTCAAGTGGACAGAACGGAGTGGGATATGTCTAAGGGAGAGGGAGGAGACATACTTGGAAGGTCTTATATCATGGAGATGCGAGACCTGAACTCCATTCAAGTGGACAGGACGGAGAGGGATATGTCTATGGAAGAGGGAGGAGACATACCTGGAAGGTCTTATAACATGGAGATGCGAGACCTGAACTCCATTCAAGTGGACAGGCCAGAGAGGGATATGTCTATGGGAGAGGGAGGAGACATACCTGGAAGGTCTTATAACATGGAGATGCGAGACCTGAACTCCATTCAAGTGGACAGAACGGAGAGGGATATGTCTAAGGGAGAGGGAGGAGACATACCTGGAAGGTCTTATAACATGGAGATGCGAGACCTGAACTCCATTCAAGTGGACAGGACGGAGAGGGATATGTCTATGGAAGAGGGAGGAGACATACCTGGAAGGTCTTATAACATGGAGATGCGAGACCTGAACTCCATTCAAGTGGACAGGCCAGAGAGGGATATGTCTATGGGAGAGGGAGGAGACATACCTGGAAGGTCTTATAACATGGAGATGCGAGACCTGAACTCCATTCAAGTGGACAGGACAGAGAGGGATATGTCTATGGGAGAGGGAGGAGACATACCTGGAAGGTCTTATAACATCGAGATGCGAGACCTGAACTCCATTCAAGTGGACAGGCCAGAGAGGGATATGTCTATGGGAGAGGGAGGAGACATACCTGGAAGGTCTTATAACATGGAGATGCGAGACCTGAACTCCATTCAAGTGGACAGGCCAGAGAGGGATATGTCTATGGGAGAGGGAGGAGACATACCTGGAAAGTCTTATAACATGGAGATGCGAGACCTGAACTCCATTCAAGTGGACAGAACGGAGAGGGATATGTCTAAGGGAGAGGGAGGAGACATACCTGGAAGGTCTTATAACATGGAGATGCGAGACCTGAACTCCATTCAAGTGGACAGGACGGAGAGGGATATGTCTATGGGAGAGGGAGGAGACATACCTGGAAGGTCTTATAACATGGAGATGCGAGACCTGAACTCCATTCAAGTGGACAGGCCAGAGAGGGATATGTCTATGGGAGAGGGAGGAGACATACCTGGAAGGTCTTATAACATGGAGATGCGAGACCTGAACTCCATTCAAGTGTACAGGCCAGAGAGGGATATGTCTATGGGAGATTGAGGAGACATACCTGGAAAGTCTTATAACATGGAGATGCGAGACCTGAACTCCATTCAAGTGGACAGAACGGAGTGGGATATGTCTAAGGGAGAGGGAGGAGACATACTTGGAAGGTCTTATATCATGGAGATGCGAGACCTGAACTCCATTCAAGTGGACAGGACGGAGAGGGATATGTCTATGGAAGAGGGAGGAGACATACCTGGAAGGTCTTATAACATGGAGATGCGAGACCTGAACTCCATTCAAGTGGACAGGCCAGAGAGGGATATGTCTATGGGAGAGGGAGGAGACATACCTGGAAGGTCTTATAACATGGAGATGCGAGACCTGAACTCCATTCAAGTGGACAGAACGGAGAGGGATATGTCTAAGGGAGAGGGAGGAGACATACCTGGAAGGTCTTATAACATGGAGATGCGAGACCTGAACTCCATTCAAGTGGACAGGACGGAGAGGGATATGTCTATGGAAGAGGGAGGAGACATACCTGGAAGGTCTTATAACATGGAGATGCGAGACCTGAACTCCATTCAAGTGGACAGGCCAGAGAGGGATATGTCTATGGGAGAGGGAGGAGACATACCTGGAAGGTCTTATAACATGGAGATGCGAGACCTGAACTCCATTCAAGTGGACAGGACAGAGAGGGATATGTCTATGGGAGAGGGAGGAGACATACCTGGAAGGTCTTATAACATCGAGATGCGAGACCTGAACTCCATTCAAGTGGACAGGCCAGAGAGGGATATGTCTATGGGAGAGGGAGGAGACATACCTGGAAGGTCTTATAACATGGAGATGCGAGACCTGAACTCCATTCAAGTGGACAGGCCAGAGAGGGAGGAGTCATACCTGGAAGGTCTTATAACATGGAGAAGCGAGACCTGAACTCCATTCAAGTGGACAGGACGGAGAGGGATATGTCTATGGGAGAGGGAGGAGACATACCTGGAAGGTCTTATAACATCGAGATGCGAGACCTGAACTCCATTCAAGTGGACAGGCCAGAGAGGGATATGTCTATGGGAGAGGGAGGAGACATACCTGGAAGGTCTTATAACATGGAGATGCGAGACCTGAACTCCATTCAAGTGGACAGGACAGAGAGGGATATGTCTATGGGAGAGGGAGGAGACATACCTGGAAGGTCTTATAACATCGAGATGCGAGACCTGAACTCCATTCAAGTGGACAGGCCAGAGAGGGATATGTCTATGGGAGAGGGAGGAGACATACCTGGAAGGTCTTATAACATGGAGATGCGAGACCTGAACTCCATTCAAGTGGACAGGCCAGAGAGGGAGGAGACATACCTGGAAGGTCTTATAACATGGAGAAGCGAGACCTGAACTCCATTCAAGTGGACAGGACGGAGAGGGATATGTCTATGGGAGAGGGAGGAGACATACCTGGAAGGTCTTATAACATGGATATGCGAAGACCTGAACTCCATTCAAGTGGACAGGACGGAGAGGGATATGTCTATGGGAGAGGGAGGAGACATACCTGGAAGGTCTTATAACATGGAGATACGAGAACTGAATCGATAGAGTTGAGCAAAGATAGACGTGAGGTAAAGTTTAAGGTGTGATGAAATATACAATGCTAATACATTTGTCTATATACGTGTTTATATAACTTTCCTTACACTTGAAAACTTTTGAAAGGAAATTCATTCTCTGTTCTTTGAATATCTGACGTTTTTTTAGTATTAATTGCCCGCATTCTAAGAAAATTCATGTGTTTGTAAGTCAGTAATAATGCTCAATATGTCGGATTCTAATTACAAACATTCTCATCTTGGAAAGTACGAATGTATCCCTATACAGGGGGCAGCCAAAAATAGTTTAAGCTTGCGCAAGATTGAAAGTTAAAAGTTCCTAAAGAAAGTATATAAACAAAATTAGCAAACCATGATATTTGGCAGATGTTAATACGTCACGTCCAATATAATGTAATAGTAATTGGGAACGAATTGATGTGTTGCAAAGAACAAGAAAATGGTTAAGGTTGAGAATTTTGAATAAATGTAAAATAATATATTTCTGTGCTCTTAGGGCGCAGTATGAACAAAGAGAAGGAAAGGTTTGTGAATATTATAGGTTTGTGAAGATAGGATTTAGGGTAAGAATGTAACATTCCTAATAATATGTATATATTGTAATATTGATAAGATTTGGCTAGGGACATGATTATACCAAATTACAAGGTAATGATTATAGAGAAAATCATGGTATCCAGAGCAGAGTCGCGTACTTTATGTAGAGATACATTCTACGGAGGTCAAAAAGATTTACCTACCCGCTACCATCTCATAAAAAGTTTACTGAAGGGTAGTAGGTTACAACGAAGGATATGATACAATTGCAATCATAACATATCATGAGCAGGGTCGCGTGCTTTAGGTAGAAATGGACTATATAGGTATAATAAAGAGGAGTGTACCCGTTTAACCCTATTCTAGATAGGTACCGAAGTGTATGTGCAATTAGGTATGGACCAAGGAAAGGGTATAGAGACCATCATGGCATCTTTTGAGCAGGGTCGCGTTACTACCTATCATCTTTAGGCAGATATAGAATCTATTGGGGTCCTAATGATGTTACTACCCGTCACACCCTATTTTAAAAAGGTTACCAAATGGTAGATGCAGATAGGTACGACCAACGAAATGACAAGGGGCAATCATGTCTCTCGTGAGCAGAATCCTACGCTTCATGTAAAGATAGACCATATTGGGGTCGTAAATAGATGTCTACCTGTTATAACGTTTTTTTTTTAAAAAAAGGGAAATTAAGGAAATATACAATTAGGTACACTTAAGGTAGGGATATAATGATACGTCGTTTTTTAAAGCAGAAAAAATGTCTGCATTGCCTCTGCATAGAGAGTGGGGATTCGTCTGATAGGGTGCTCATCAACTGTTGTAAAATATCCCAGAAAAGAGAAATGAATAAACAGAAATTAAATAAACGAAAATCACATTTATAAAAGAAGTAAAAATGTTGACAGGTCTAGACAGATAGACAGATCGGATCACTTTGCGGTGAACTTTGCGAGATGTTTCAAAAATAGTAGCAGTGAGCTGAATGCCGAACATGCTATTAAATATAACCAATACTCAATCGAAGAATGTGACTAGGATATCAGGTAAAATGATTCATTACGATTCGATTGCATTGAATAGAACGAAAACCGATAGTTAATGAAAGAAAGTCTCCTGGCTGAAGTGAAAAAGTCTCCTAGCAGAAAGTAACTCAAAAAATTAAAGCAACGGTAATAACAAATTCCACAGTAGACAGGATATCTAGATGTTAGGTTCAAGATATGTATAAAAGCTGCATTTATTACAGGATGTGTTTAATAGCTAGATAACTAAACAGGACATACGCTGTACAACTTTCACGGAATAAATAAGTGGACACATACTTTTATGCAGTTCTACTCCTCAAAGACGACGATTCCTCCAAGGGTGCTTGAAGAATGAAAAGATCTTAAACCAAAATTCACTATAGCCATAATTGTATTTATAGTTTAATGTAAAATCGCGTTTTAAGCGAACTTTAACATTACCTGTTTTTGTTATGGTGTGAAATGAAATTATAAGAAATAATAATTTAAATTTATTATTATGAAATATTAGTATTAAATAGTTAATTGTTTAGTGCCAAATATGTATTTTGAATTCATTAAAATTAATAAAAGATCTTCTGGATTTAACGAACAAAAACCCCACTTAATATTAATAAATTGATCTTTTAGTTCATTAAACTACTAATTGATATTTTTGAACAATGACCAGCTGGTTTCATCGGCTTACAACAGAAAGAACTCTTTATAAATTATCAGTTAGTATTAAATCTAATATTATCTTACAACTTATATTAAATTCAATCTCTAAGCGTGAGGTTACAGTGTAATGGCTTGACAAGCCCATTCTCTAAATTTTCGTGTTTAATTTTAATTGAGTGTTACAAATATTTAATTTTATCAACTAATAACTCGTTTTCATTTCGAATTGAATAGCTTTGACTAGCCTCAGAGTTCCGGAGTGTTTTGAACTGTGAACACACCAGGATAAACACGACGGGCAGGCGTGTAGAAGATTACGTGCAACAACTGTCCCAGTTTTTACATATGATAAACAGGGAGAAAATTTACCACAAGATACGAAGAACAGATAAAAAAAGACACAACCCTCATCAAATTTCGCCATACACATACAAAACACACTACATCCACAGACTGACATAGACACTAATCTAAATATCCTAAATTACACCAATAAAAGCAAAAAACTTAACACAGTAGAAAACTATGAGATATATAGACACCATAAATACTATCCACAACACATTCTAAATGGCAAAACACACTCACAATCAAATACTATACTTGAGCACATAATTAACAACTACTCTATGAACAATAACACACCACAGAACATAAATACACCACAGACTCACACCAATACAAAACATCTGCAGTTTTTTCAGTAATTCAAAGAATTGAAAAAGCGCTGACCTAGCGCGAAACGCGTCTGCTGAATAAATCAGTAAGTAGTGGTATTTTTACAAGATAATACAAAGAAGTGTAGTTTTTATTATTTCGAATAATATTTGATAAATTTAAAATCCTATACAATTTGACTCATGTGACAGATAGAAGATGTAAGGTGCTCATATTGTATAGCACTCTATGCGAACATACTGTAAACGTGTATCAGTACTCTTGCTAAGGGAGATTAGCAATAAGGATCTCCAATGGTATAAGCTTATAGAATTCTACAGAAA
>JBAIZL010000361.1:252500-275000 GCA_036971475.1 Prosapia bicincta
ACTTCTCTCTTGCACTTAGGAACAGAAGTGAACAAGAGATGAGGTAGTTGTGGTCCGATACGTATAACATCTAGCTTCGACAACCCCTTGACACTAAATATCAGCCATTCCACTGCGATAGATAGAAACGGGGAAATGTTTTAATAATGAGGACGCTTCAGTCAAAGAGGCTCTTCGTTGCTGACATAATGATATAAGTATAATTATTATCCTCCATGTTTAAATGTTTTTCTACATTGTTCTGTCCTTTCCTATTTAATTCTACCCTTCTATAATTTAAAACATATCGTTTTTTTAAATATTATTTTTTATATTGTATAAAAATAAGTATTAATAGTGGTGCGGTAATAGCTCCAATTAAAAAATTCTAATAATTTATAGTGTATAACGAATATTTCCAAGCAATGGAGTGATTTTCAGAAAGCGTTATAATGAGTTATGATGTTATAAGGTTATAAACAGCGTAATATTGTTAATAAATTACGTAAGTTTATCTGCAATGCACTTTATAAGTAACAACATTATTAGACCACCTGTATTGTACTTTGTAGGCTCACACTTTCCATATTTGTAATTACAAATATTCTTCTCATTAAAACAGACATATTTTTGTTTTCAGAATATACAAGTAATATACAACATTTAAACTACTGCACACAGCTATTGCTGCGAATAATTTGACTCGTACCTTTTTTTATAGGCCTATGTAAAAAAACTTTAAATAGATTAATATTTTCTTCAATTAAGTAGTTGCAATCTTTCAGTTCTAAATGCAATGTTACAAATAAACTGTGGTTAAAAGAACTACGATAAAAATTGTAATAGAATTAAGAACAAAGCAGCAATACATATATATTTTTTTTCTTACTATGCAAAGTTACAGATTATGCCACCTGCTGTTGCGACTTGATTTAGGCAACTAAATGATAATGTCAAGGTAAACATGCATTCAAAGGCTTTCCTGAAGCAAGTAGAATTTGTGCCTAATTAAAAAAGAATTGGCTCAGTGGAGAGATGATACTTCTATGGCCGAACACAGTCACACAATGCTGAATGTTACAGTGAAATACAGCTGTAATAAAAATACAAAGATCAATAAACTAAAATAAAAACCTCGGCAACCATTCTAGTTAGAGTTTCTATTATATGAACATCTGTAACACATAGCATTTACTGTATAAGCGTATCTCTACACCACAGTTACATACTTGTTTAGAGACATTTGTAATGAGACTCTGGCAGAATTGTATGTGCATCTCTACATTACAGTTACATACACGTGTACCTTTTGCATATAAATTTGTAGTGTAGTTCTAGCATAACTATATTTGTATCTCTTCATCACTCTTACATACTCACACACGCTGTAGAGATAAATTTGTAGTGCGGGTCTAGCATAACTGTATGTGTATCTCTTCTTCAAACTTACATACTCACACACCTTGTAGAGATACATTTTTAGTGTGGGTCAAACATAACTGTATGTGTATATCTTTAACCCACTCACATACTCACACACGCTGTAGAGATACATTTGTAGTTTGGGTCAAGCATACCTGTATGTGTATCTCTTTAACCCACTCACATACTAACACACCTTGTAGAGATACATTTGTAGTGTGGGTCAAGCATAACTGTATCTGTATCTCTATAACCCACACACATAATCACACACGCTGTAGAGATACATTTGTAGTGTGGGTCTAGCATAACTGTATGTGTATCTCTTCTTCACACTTACATACTCACACACGCTGTAGAGATACATTTGTAGTGTGGGTCTAGCATAACTGTATGTGTATCTCTTCTTCACACTTACATACTCACACACGCTGTAGAGATACATTCGTAGTGTGGGTCTAGCATAACTGTATGTGTATCTCTTCTTCACACTTACATAATTACAAACGCTGTAGAGATACATTTGTAGTGTGGGTCTAGCATAACTGTATGTGTATCTCTTCTTCACACTTACAAACTCACACACGCTGTAGAAATACATTTGTAGTGCGGGTCTAGCATAATTGTATGTGTATCTCTTCTTCACACTTACATACTCACATACGCTGTAAAGATACATTTGTAGTGTGGATCTAGCATTACTGTATGTGTATCTCTTCTTCACACATACATACTCACACACGCTGTAGAGATACATTTGTAGTGTGGGTCTAGCATAACTCTATGTGTATCTCTTCTTCACACTTACATACTCACATACGCTGTAGAGATACATTTAAGTGCGGGTCTAGTATAACTGTATGTGTATCTGTTCTTCACACTTACATACTCACACACACTGTAGAGATACATTTGTAGTGCGGGTCTAGCATAACTGTATGTGTATATCTTCTTCACACTTACATACTCACACACCTTGTAGAGATACATTTTAGTGTGGATCAAGCATAACTGTATGTGTATATCTTTAACCCACTCACATACTCACACACCTTGTAGAGATACATTTGCAGTGCGGGTCAAGCATAACTATATGTGTATCTCTTTAACCCACTAACATACTCACACACCTTGTAGAGATACATTTTTAGTGTGGGTCAAGCATAACTGTATGTGTATATCTTTAACCCACTCACATACTCACACACCTTGTAGAGATACATTTGTAGTGTAGGTCAAGCATAACTATTTGTGTATCTCTTTAACCCACTCACATACTCACACACCTTGTAGAGATACATTTGTAGTGTGGGTCAAGCATAACTGTATCTGTATCTCTTTAATCCACTCACATACTCACACAAGCTGTAGAGATACATTTGTAGTGCGGGTCTAGCATAACTGTATGTGTATCTCTTCTTCACTTTTACACACTCACACACGCTGTATAGATAAAATTGTAGTGCGGGTCTAGCATAATTGTATGTGTATCTCTTCTTCACACTTACATACTCACACACGCTGTAGAGATACATTTGTAAGTGCGGGTCTAGCATAATTGTATGTGTATCTCTTCTTCACACTTACATACTCACACACGCTGTAGAGATACATTTGCAGTTTGGGTCTAGCATAACTGTATGTGTATCTCTTCTTCACACTCACATACTCACATACGCTGTAGAGATACATTTGTGGTGTGGGTCTAGCATAACTCTATGTGTATCTCTTCTTCACACTTACATACTCACATACGCTGTAGAGATACATTTAAGTGCGGGTCTAGTATAACTGTATGTGTATCTGTTCTTCACACTTACATACTCACACACACTGTAGAGATACATTTGTAGTGCGGGTCTAGCATAACTGTATGTGTATATCTTCTTCACACTTACATACTCACACACCTTGTAGAGATACATTTTAGTGTGGATCAAGCATAACTGTATGTGTATATCTTTAACCCACTCACATACTCACACACCTTGTAGAGATACATTTGCAGTGCGGGTCAAGCATAACTATATGTGTATCTCTTTAACCCACTCACATACTCACACACCTTGTAGAGATACATTTTTAGTGTGGGTCAAGCATAACTGTATGTGTATATCTTTAACCCACTCACATATTCACACACCTTGTAGAGATACATTTGTAGTGTAGGTCAAGCATAACTATATGTGTATCTCTTTAATCCACTCACATACTCACACAAGCTGTAGAGATACATTTGTAGTGCGGGTCTAGCATAACTGTATGTGTATCTCTTCTTCACTTTTACATACTCACAAACGCTGTATAGACAAAATTGTAGTGCGGGTCTAGCATAATTGTATGTGTATCTCTTCTTCACACTTACATACTCACACACGCTGTAGAGATACATTTGTAGTTTGGGTCTAGCATAACTGTATGTGTATCTCTCCTTCACACTTACATACTCACACACGCTGTAGAGATACATTTGTAGTGCGGGTCTAGCGTAATTGAATGTGTATCTCTTCTTCACACTTACACACTCACACACGCTGTAGAGATACATTTGTAGTTTGGGTCTAGCATAACTGTATGTGTATCTCTTCTTCACACTTACATACTCACACACGCTGTAGAGATACATTTGTAGTGCGAGTCTAGCATAACTGTATGTGTATCTCTTCTTCACACTTACATACTCACACACGCTGTAGAGATTCATTTGTAGTGTGGGTCTAGCATAACTGTATGTGTATCTCTTATTCACACTTACATACTCACACACGCTGTAGAGATACATTTGTAGTGTGGGTCTAGCATAACTGTATGTGTATCTCTTATTCACACTTACATACTCACACACGCTGTAGAGATACATTTGTAGTGTGGGTCTAGCATAACTGTATGTGTATCTCTTATTCACACTTACATACTCACACACGCTGTAGAGATACATTTGTAGTGCGGGTTTAGCATAACTGTATGTGTATCTCGTATTCACACTTACATACTCACACACGCTCTAGAGATACATTTGTAGTGTGGGTCAGCATAACTTTATGTGTATCTCTTATTCACACTTACATACTCACATACGCTGTAGAGATACATTTGTAGTGTGGGTCTAGCATAACTCTATGTGTATCTCTTCTTCACACTTACATACTCACACACGCTGTAGAGATACATTTGTAGTATGGGTCTAGCATAACTGTATGTGTATCTCCTCTTCACACTTACATACTCACACACGCTGTAGAGATACATTTGTAGTGTGGGTCTAGCATAACTGTATGTGTATCTCCTCTTCACACTTACATACTCACACACGCTGTAGAGATACATTTGTAGTGTGGGTCTAGCATAACTGTATGTGTATCTCTTCTTCACACTTACATACTCACACACGCTGTAGAGATACATTTGTAGTGTGGGTCTAGCATAACTGTATGTGTATCTCTTATTCACACTTACATACTCACACACGCTGTAGAGATACATTTGTAGTGTGGGTCTAGCATAACTGTATGTGTATCTCTTATTCACACTTACATACTCACACACGCTGTAGAGATACATTTGTAGTGTGGGTCTAGCATAACTGTATGTGTATCTCTTATTCACACTTACATACTCACACACGCTGTAGAGATACATTTGTAGTGTGGGTCTAGCATAACTGTATGTGTATCTCTTATTCACACTTACATACTCACACACGCTGTAGAGATACATTTGTAGTGTGGGTCTAGCATAACTGTATGTGTATCTCTTATTCACACTTACATACTCACACACGCTGTAGAGATACATTTGTAGTGTGGGTCTAGCATAACTGTATGTGTATCTCTTATTCACACTTACATACTCACACACGCTGTAGAGATACATTTGTAGTGTGGGTCTAGCATAACTGTATGTGTATCTCTTATTCACACTTACATACTCACACACGCTGTAGAGATACATTTGTAGTGTGGGTCTAGCATAACTGTATGTGTATCTCTTATTCACACTTACATACTCACACACGCTGTAGAGATACATTTGTAGTGTGGGTCTAGCATAACTGTATGTGTATCTCTTCTTCACACTTACATACTCACACACGCTGTAGAGATACATTTGTAGTGTGGGTCTAGCATAACTGTATGTGTATCTCTTCTTCACACTTACATACTCACACACGCTGTAGAGATACATTTGTAGTGTGGGTCTAGCATAACTGTATGTGTATCTCTTATTCACACTTACATACTCACACACGCTGTAGAGATACATTTGTAGTGTGGGTCTAGCATAACTGTATGTGTATCTCTTCTTCACACTTACATACTCACACACGCTGTAGAGATACATTTGTAGTGTGGGTCTAGCATAACTGTATGTGTATCTCTTATTCACACTTACATACTCACACACGCTGTAGAGATACATTTGTAGTGTGGGTCTAGCATAACTGTATGTGTATCTCTTATTCACACTTACATACTCACACACGCTGTAGAGATACATTTGTAGTGTGGGTCTAGCATAACTGTATGTGTATCTCTTATTCACACTTACATACTCACACACGCTGTAGAGATACATTTGTAGTGTGGGTCTAGCATAACTGTATGTGTATCTCTTCTTCACACTTACATACTCACACACGCTGTAGAGATACATTTGTAGTGTGGGTCTAGCATAACTGTATGTGTATCTCTTATTCACACTTACATACTCACACACGCTGTAGAGATACATTTGTAGTGTGGGTCTAGCATAACTGTATGTGTATCTCTTATTCACACTTACATACTCACACACGCTGTAGAGATACATTTGTAGTGTGGGTCTAGCATAACTGTATGTGTATCTCTTATTCACACTTACATACTCACACACGCTGTAGAGATACATTTGTAGTGTGGGTCTAGCATAACTGTATGTGTATCTCTTATTCACACTTACATACTCACACACGCTGTAGAGATACATTTGTAGTGTGGGTCTAGCATAACTGTATGTGTATCTCTTATTCACACTTACATACTCACACACGCTGTAGAGATACATTTGTAGTGTGGGTCTAGCATAACTGTATGTGTATCTCTTCTTCACACTTACATACTCACACACGCTGTAGAGATACATTTGTAGTGTGGGTCTAGCATAACTGTATGTGTATCTCTTCTTCACACTTACATACTCACACACGCTGTAGAGATACATTTGTAGTGTGGGTCTAGCATAACTGTATGTGTATCTCTTATTCACACTTACATACTCACACACGCTGTAGAGATACATTTGTAGTGTGGGTCTAGCATAACTGTATGTGTATCTCTTCTTCACACTTACATACTCACACACGCTGTAGAGATACATTTGTAGTGTGGGTCTAGCATAACTGTATGTGTATCTCTTATTCACACTTACATACTCACACACGCTGTAGAGATACATTTGTAGTGTGGGTCTAGCATAACTGTATGTGTATCTCTTCTTCACACTTACATACTCACACACGCTGTAGAGATACATTTGTAGTGTGGGTCTAGCATAACTGTATGTGTATCTCTTATTCACACTTACATACTCACACACGCTGTAGAGATACATTTGTAGTGTGGGTCTAGCATAACTGTATGTGTATCTCTTATTCACACTTACATACTCACACACGCTGTAGAGATACATTTGTAGTGTGGGTCTAGCATAACTGTATGTGTATCTCTTATTCACACTTACATACTCACACACGCTGTAGAGATACATTTGTAGTGTGGGTCTAGCATAACTGTATGTGTATCTCTTATTCACACTTACATACTCACACACGCTGTAGAGATACATTTGTAGTGTGGGTCTAGCATAACTGTATGTGTATCTCTTATTCACACTTACATACTCACACACGCTGTAGAGATACATTTGTAGTGTGGGTCTAGCATAACTGTATGTGTATCTCTTCTTCACACTTACATACTCACACACGCTGTAGAGATACATTTGTAGTGTGGGTCTAGCATAACTGTATGTGTATCTCTTCTTCACACTTACATACTCACACACGCTGTAGAGATACATTTGTAGTGTGGGTCTAGCATAACTGTATGTGTATCTCTTATTCACACTTACATACTCACACACGCTGTAGAGATACATTTGTAGTGTGGGTCTAGCATAACTGTATGTGTATCTCTTCTTCACACTTACATACTCACACACGCTGTAGAGATACATTTGTAGTGTGGGTCTAGCATAACTGTATGTGTATCTCTTCTTCACACTTACATACTCACACACGCTGTAGAGATACATTTGTAGTGTGGGTCTAGCATAACTGTATGTGTATCTCTTATTCACACTTACATACTCACACACGCTGTAGAGATACATTTGTAGTGTGGGTCTAGCATAACTGTATGTGTATCTCTTATTCACACTTACATACTCACACACGCTGTAGAGATACATTTGTAGTGTGGGTCTAGCATAACTGTATGTGTATCTCTTATTCACACTTACATACTCACACACGCTGTAGAGATACATTTGTAGTGTGGGTCTAGCATAACTGTATGTGTATCTCTTATTCACACTTACATACTCACACACGCTGTAGAGATACATTTGTAGTGTGGGTCTAGCATAACTGTATGTGTATCTCTTATTCACACTTACATACTCACACACGCTGTAGAGATACATTTGTAGTGTGGGTCTAGCATAACTGTATGTGTATCTCTTATTCACACTTACATACTCACACACGCTGTAGAGATACATTTGTAGTGTGGGTCTAGCATAACTGTATGTGTATCTCTTATTCACACTTACATACTCACACACGCTGTAGAGATACATTTGTAGTGTGGGTCTAGCATAACTGTATGTGTATCTCTTATTCACACTTACATACTCACACACGCTGTAGAGATACATTTGTAGTGTGGGTCTAGCATAACTGTATGTGTATCTCTTATTCACACTTACATACTCACACACGCTGTAGAGATACATTTGTAGTGTGGGTCTAGCATAACTGTATGTGTATCTCTTATTCACACTTACATACTCACACACGCTGTAGAGATACATTTGTAGTGTGGGTCTAGCATAACTGTATGTGTATCTCTTCTTCACACTTACATACTCACACACGCTGTAGAGATACATTTGTAGTGTGGGTCTAGCATAACTGTATGTGTATCTCTTATTCACACTTACATACTCACACACGCTGTAGAGATACATTTGTAGTGTGGGTCTAGCATAACTGTATGTGTATCTCGTATTCACACTTACATACTCACACACGCTCTAGAGATACATTTGTAGTGTGGGTCAGCATAACTTTATGTGTATCTCTTATTCACACTTACATACTCACATACGCTGTAGAGATACATTTGTAGTGTGGGTCTAGCATAACTCTATGTGTATCTCTTCTTCACACTTACATACTCACACACGCTGTAGAGATACATTTGTAGTATGGGTCTAGCATAACTGTATGTGTATCTCCTCTTCACACTTACATACTCACACACGCTGTAGAGATACATTTGTAGTGTGGGTCTAGCATAACTGTATGTGTATCTCCTCTTCACACTTACATACTCACACACGCTGTAGAGATACATTTGTAGTGTGGGTCTAGCATAACTGTATGTGTATCTCTTCTTCACACTTACATACTCACACACGCTGTAGAGATACATTTGTAGTGTGGGTCTAGCATAACTGTATGTGTATCTCCTCTTCACACTTACATACTCACACACGCTGTAGAGATACATTTGTAGTGTGGGTCTAGCATAACTGTATGTGTATCTCTTCTTCACACTTACATACTCACACACGCTGTAGAGATACATTTGTAGTGCGGGTCTAGCATAACTGTATGTGTATCTCTTCTTCGCACTTACATACTCACACACGCTGTAGAGATACATTTGTAGTGTGGGTCTAGCATAACTGTATTTGTATCTCTTCAACACGCTTACATCCTCATGCACCTTTAGTAGACGCATTTGTTCGTTGAGCTGAAGTTCCTACTTTTATGGCACTTTTTGTTCGATACATAAATGGAAACTAAAAGAACCCGCTTGACCGAAGGTAAGACCTGACGGCAGTGTTTATGCAGACAGGTAATAAACACCGAGTATTATTTCAGCTCTTTTTATGTCTCAAGAAAGTATATTAAACTCCATGCTAATATTTAACCTGTGCCTGAAGCTGTCATACATATAAATCATGCAAAATGAGATCTGGTAGAAACTGGTTTTCCTGTCTGTTGTAAGTAGCATGATTCGATCACTACCTCTACTGTACTTATAGTAATCCATGAGCATAAGAAGAGAGTTACGTAATTAAATAATAAATACACACGGTTTTAATATAAATAAATTGTATAAAAAGTTAATAATAACGATTTTATAAATAGTTACCTTCTTAGGTTGTATAAATTTATTTTTTATGTTTTCTTTAGTCATAAACAGCAGTTTGTACTGGACTTTATATCTGCCTACTCTGGGCTTTAAGCAGCCTAATGTGTCCAGCGCTATGCTTTATCCGCGTATACTTCGGTACACTACTTTTGGTACTCATTGTCACACACTGTGGCAACCTCGGGGACTGAAAAACAGCACATAAATACTTCAGCAACGCCAGGAATCGAACCCTTAATGCCAGGATTTTTAGGTTAGTAATCGATTGATCTATCCTCTGAGACCATTTTGCATTGAATTAGAATGTATTTAAAATTTTTAGTCCATCTGCATATGTAATAGGTAATAATTTAAATACTCGAGGGAGGGCCGACAGAAATTAAAACCTTTATAGCCACGTCCACCGAAATTTTTTAATTGAGAAAAAACCTTTTATTTTACGTAGTGGGAAATTAGCTAAACATTTGTTATCAGACGCGCCTAAGAATGTTTTCAGAAATTGCATTAAAAATACATAACTTATTATTATCATTATATTGAATTACGTGTATTGAGTTTTATCAAAGTTTGAATAAATTTATATTTTTAATAATTGATTAAAACTGTTGAATAATAATCTTTTCCTTTAACAATGTTCAAATAATAAAGTAATATAACTTACACGTAAAACAGCTGTTCTACAGCGTACTCTAAACAACAAAATCAGCTATCACATAAAATCGTGTTATCATATAATTCAGTTTAAGGGGAATCATAGCTTGACCTGACGGAATTTATACTGACGCGAAATTATATGTTAATGTCCATCGAATTATTTCTTGTAGACGTCGCTACAGAGCTCAGCTGTATAGTTTTACACAAGATATAAACTCCTTCCAGAACTGTCAGATTTCATAGTGTATAATTATTACATAGTCACCACACGTAAGACTATTATCTAATGGCAAAATCATAATGGATATAGTTCTATAATAAATTGTAGCTCAAGAAAGTAGTATGAATTTCCCTTTGCATTGTGAATTAGAGGAATGTTTTTTTAATTTGTGAAAGTGTATATCCCGTCCATACTGAGACGATCCGTCTTATTAAAAAAGGGATAAAGTAATAATGAAACCTAATCACTCTTTGTTTATAAGATTTTCTCTATTCAATAAGATGAGACATCGGGCTTATCAGTCAGACTTCCTTAAAGTAGTCCCGATTCCTACAGACAGCCTAAATCGATCTCTCAAGTTGTAGATAAGGAAATATAAAATGCTAATTACTAATAACCTGTCTTTTTAGCCTGTTTTTTTCTTCCTCATTTCCGAAAGGTGACTTTTGAGATATATTGTTCGTGATTGCTTCTTCTTCTACCCTCTAGTACGACAAAAACATCAGACAGGACATCAACCTACAGCACACGAGCCTTGACATCTTTCAAGAACCAAGGTTCCTGGACAAACCACCCTCCTTTTTGAATATAAACTTGAATATCCTCGAACCCTGCTCCAAAAACGAACCTGAAGAAACAATCAAGAGGAAAGGAATGGAAACTATCGCCAAGATTTTAAAACCACACTTGGTCGCTGCTTACACCGACGGCTCTTCGAATTCTGACTGCGATAGAGGTGGATCCGGAATCTTTATAACCTACCCTGAGGGCTCAACTTCCAGACACAAAATTTCAGCAGGCAAAATCGCCTCCAACTTCACAAGCGAACTCATCGCAATCAAACAAGCTCTGAGTATTTACCTCACTTGGACAACACTCAACCCCTCTGATGGCATAGTAATCTTCATGGACTGCAGATCTGCTCTTCAGGCCCTCCAAAAAGGAAATGCAAACCTCGCCCAAAAGATCAATACCCTCCTGTTCTTAATTGAGGAAAAGAAGAAGCTTTGTGCGCTTCAATGGATCCCGGCACACGTCGACATCAAAGGAACGAATAGGCCGATTCTCTGGCCAAGGAAGCGAGGACCATCGAACCAGCCCCCGTGATTACAACATCTTCCGACGTCAATGCCGTTGCAAAACAGAAGCTCTGTCATAACAACGGAAGAAAATCACGCCTTCCCGAGGTTAACTTCGACAGGGAAATAACAAAAACAATTGCCAGACTGAGGACAATGCACCTCAAAGACATGAAAATCTTGCCTGATGGATCAAGAACATACCCTGAATGTAGGCACTGCTCAGGGATACAGCTTAATCCCGATCACCTCTTCAACTGCCCGTCCATCATTGCAGCACAATTTAAAATTGACTTAAACTGTTCTAAGGAGACCCTTTATACGGACAAAGCTGCAGATGTGGACCCTTACACGCCCTTAGACCCGTGTAACTGTGTTCTCTCTACCTTTCTCTGAACACCTTTTTTTCTGTTTTTATTGCACTTGTCACACGACAACATCAACTAATAACCTATGTACGAATAGTAACGTTGTAGATTTTATACTGTGTTTATAAAGTGTTAAGTATTTGTGTTGATAGTTCTGAACAAGTCTATCTAATTGTACTTATTTGTTCAGTAAAATTAGGTATACATGTACTTGTTTAAAATTGCACACAAAATTAGGCCTACACTGTGTTAAACACGTTTCTAATTCATCTAGTGCCCATTTGAGAAACCGCCTACAATGGATTGATTGCTATATAATATAGGATTGCTACATAATATAGGATTGCTATATAATATAGGATTGCTATATAATATAGGATTGCTATATAATATAGGATTGCTATATAATATAGGATTGCTATATAATATAGGATTGCTATATAATATACACCTTTTCATATTTTGTGTATATTATAAATATTTGTGTATATTTTAATAAAAACCCAAAACAGTACTAAATGTTGCTCCTTAATTTGATTAACAACTTTTTAAAATTTCAAATCAGTGGACATTCTTCAAGTTCCCACAGCGACCGCTTCCAGTTAAA
Organism: Prosapia bicincta; assembly: GCA_036971475.1. Lineage (NCBI taxonomy): Eukaryota > Metazoa > Arthropoda > Insecta > Hemiptera > Cercopidae > Prosapia > Prosapia bicincta. Next base: position 265,253 of record JBAIZL010000361.1, read on the forward strand.
CAGTAATTACATTTATACGTAGCTCTACGCGCTTTCCAGCAGTTCCTAAATGACTTTCTATTATTTTAATTTTTACATCACGAAATGCTCGTAAAACGTCTACCAATATCCACTCGGTTATACAAATACAAAAAGCACGACCGATGTGACTTGTGTATTAAATGTCCGGCACTGTGTTATACTTCTTGTTAAGTGATTACATTCTTGTGCCTGGTATAACTGTATATTTGCACGCAAGAAATCTCGTTTTATCCGCCAGGCTTCGTCACTCGGCACACGACGCTCTTATGTTAGCTTAAATTAAATAATAACATATGATTACATACAACAGCTGAATATATGTTATAGGTTATGTTGTAGAACAGCTGTTTAACACGTAGGTTATGTTAGATTATTTATTGCACATTATTAAGATTAAATGATACTATTCAAAATCATGAAAACCAGCATTTGACACTTTTTAAAAACTGGTTAAACCTTAATATGTTAAATACAATTTTTATTCAGTAAACTTTCGACACCTGATATTGATTTTCCATAAACTGCTTTCTTTCATTATTAACTACAATAAAAAGATTCTATTAAAACCTATAGTAATTACATTCTTCGAATGAAGTGTTCTCGTTTCTCAAAAGGTCCAAATACTTAATTTATTTTTAAATCTACAGCTTGGTTGGGATTTTAATATACTGTTCGAAGTATTTTACGGGATGAAAATTACTTGTATTTATTCAAACCAAGACACAAAATGACATTAGGTCTTTCATTGATACATTCCTGTTGGACGATTGCGCGCTGCTTTAACACGCGCTAATATTTTAATCATTTTACTGGGACTCATATTCACGCTTTCACAATTAGGCGAGAATTTATCCAAACGACGTGTCATAAAGATTAGAATCACTACCAAGATATTTAGATACAAATTACATAACATTTGTTATAATGTTGGTAAGTAGGAAATCTCGTTAGAGACTTTGGCTAGCGGAGGTGTAGCAACCCACTTGACTTTAAACCTTACCTTGGACCCTTTTTCAATTCCCTCTGTTAGCTCACACTCTACTGATATCTATATCTATCTATCTCTCAATATATATATATATATATATATATATATATATATATATATATATATATATATATATATATCTTGTGCAAATTTTCAATCGTTAATAATATACGTTTTTAATCATCCCATCAAGTTCAAATACGTTTATTCGAAATAAAATGGATGACAATTGATGTTTTTTTCAACAGTTTAAAAAAATATTTATTAAATTATAAAAATTTAGGGGGCCTAGGTGGAATTATAACTGAGTATTTTCATGTTTTAGGAAGTCTAGCGCTTTGGCAACAAGCCAACTTTCCTATAGCTAAAAAAAAATTTCCAAAGATGTATATGAATTTTTTTTGCCACCCCCCTATGGTTTTCGTCGAAACTTTCATTGCCCAGCCCTAAACTGTTGCCATGGTTATCACACAGTATTATAGATAATGCTCTAGGATTAAAAAAGAATAAAACAAACAGGATTATTGGTAACGAATCTTGCTTCACAAATGAACAATGCGAAAGGAAAGCGAAAAGAAACTACAACACAATGTAAGCGTGGAAAAGAAAATGGAAAATTGCAAGGAAATTCGCTTTCTATTTCCACTTATTATTGTTATTCTGACATATGTAAATACTTATTTATAATAATTGTAATTATAAAATTTAAAATAATTAAAATATAATTTGTCTTTGTTGATTTAAGTGGAGATTGGCTTTTTTTAAAAAATTATATTATTTATTTATACTTACCTTCATATTTTGACTACTTTAGGCAGTAACGGTACTGTAACATATAAGGAGTACAAGGGTACTATTTACGGAAAATATGTGTACACTCAACTTTTTTATTTTGTTCCATTATTGCAGTATTAGATACATGGATTAAAATAATATCTCTGATAGCTATTATATTATAATCCAAGTTATCCTTCTTCATATTCAATTCAAGTTTTTTATTAAATTACAATATTTTCAGTTTTAATCAATTAAATCAATTTAAGAAAAATTGATAAGTTTGTTTACACTTGAGAATAAAATTGGAAAAACTATTTATAATTTAAAAATCTCTATCATAAACTAAAAGTATTATTTTGAACGTTTCGTCTGTAAAACTGTAAGTTATGTTGTAAAGTTATTCAGAATAAATATGTTTTGATTTGTGAAAACAATCTATCTTGCAACCTTCATAGACATTTGGTTATTTGTTTTGATTTAAGATGCCGTGATTTTACTACATCTGGGGAATCAAAGGCAATTGGGTTTATAATTACTTGTGATCAACTTCGTTCTGCTTCCAGGGTAGTTGGATATTTAATTTAAATATCTCCAGAGGGTTTAATTTAACCACTTTAGTTTCTCCCACCTCATACAGTTACCAAAATCTACCTGTTAGATTGAAAAGGTGGAATGGGGAAACCACATTTAATCATTTGGAAGACCGTTTAGTAAAGTTGCAAAAATATTTTTTCGGAAAGTAAGAACAAACTGGGAAAACAAATAGTTTCAAAGTTAATCTACGCTACAAGGCCCCGATATAGATAAACTATAAAAATACCTGTTAGAGGAACTACATACTCTACCTGTTAGAGGAGCTACAAACTCTACCTGATAGAGGAGCTACAAACTCTACCTGTTAGAGGAACTACAAACTCTACCTGTTAGAGGAGCTACAAACTCTACCTGATAGAGGAGCTACAAACTATACCTGTTAGAGGAACTACATACTCTACCTGTTAGAGGAACTACAAACTCTACCTGATAGAGGAGCTACATACTCTACCTGTTAGAGGAACTACAAACTCTACCTGATAGAGGAGCTACAAACTCTACCTGTTAGAGGAACTACAAACTCTACCTGTTAAAGGAACTACAAACTGTACCTGATAGAGGAGCTACAAACTCTACCTGATAGAGGAGCTACAAACTCTACCTGATAGAGGAGCTACAAACTCTACCTGATAGAGGAACTACAAACTCTACCTGTTAGAGGAACTACAAACTCTACCTGTTAGAGGAACTACAAACTCTACCTGATAGAGGAGCTACAAACTCTACCTGATAGAGGAGCTACAAACTCTGCCTGTTAGAGGAACTACAAACTCTACCTGATAGAGGAGCCACAAACTCTGCCTGTTAGAGGAACTACAAACTCTGTATGTTAGAGGAACTACAAACTCTACCTGTTAGAGGAACTACAAACTCTACCTCTTAGAGGAATGGCAGAAGCTTACAGATCATGATGAGTCATAATTTGTCTTACATTCTCTGATAGCAATAGATCGTGTTGATGTTACCTATCAATAAATCGTAGTGTTACCTATCAATAGGTCGTAGTGTTAGCTATCAATTAGTCGTATTGTTACCTAACATTATGTCGTATTCTTACCTTTCAATAGGTTGTAATGTTACCTATCAATAGGTCGTATTGTTACCTAACAATAGGTTGTAGTGTTACCTATCAATAGGTTGTAGTGTTACCTAACAATAGGTTGTAGTGTTACCTATTAATAGGTTATAGTGTTACCTAACAATAGGTTGTAGTGTTACCTATCAATAGGTTGTAGTGTTACCTAACAATAGGTTGTAGTGTTACCTAACAATAGGTTGTAGTGTTACCTATTAATAGGTTATAGTGTTAGCTATCAATAGGTTGTAGTGTTACCTAACAATAGGTTGTAGTGTTACCTAACAATAGGTTGTAGTGTTACCTAACAATAGGTTGTAGTGTTACCTATCAATAGGTTATAGTGTTACCTATTAATAGGTTATAGTGTTAGCTATCAATAGGTTGTAGTGTTACCTAACAATAGGTTGTAGTGTTACCTATCAATAGGTTATAGTGTTACCTATTAATAGGTTATAGTGTTACCTATTAATAGGTTATAGTGTTACCTAACAATAGGTTATAGTGTTACCTATTAATAGGTTATAGTGTTAGCTATCAATAGGTTGTAGTGTTACCTAACAATAGGTTGTAGTGTTACCTATCAATAGGTTATAGTGTTACCTATTAATAGGTTATAGTGTTACCTATCAATAGGTTGTAGTGTTACCTATCAATAGGTTATAGTGTTACCTATTAATAGGTTATAGTGTTACCTATCAATAGGTTGTAGTGTTACCTATCAATAGGTTGTAGTGTTACCTATCAATAGGTTGTAGTGTTACCTAACAATAGGTTGTAGTGTTACCTATCAATAGGTTGTAGTGTTACCTATTAATAGGTTATAGTGTTACCTATTAATAGGTTATAGTGTTACCTATCAATAGGTTATAGTGTTACCTATCAATAGGTTGTAGTGTTACCTATCAATAGGTTGTAGTGTTACCTATCAATAGGTTTTAGTGTTACCTATCAATAGGTTATAGTGTTACCTATTAATAGGTTATAGTGTTACCTATCAATAGGTTGTAGTGTTACCTATCAATAGGTTATAGTGTTACCTATTAATAGGTTATAGTGTTACCTATCAATAGGTTGTAGTGTTACCTATCAATAGGTTGTAGTGTTACCTATCAATAGGTTGTAGTGTTACCTATCAATAGGTTATAGTGTTACCTATTAATAGGTTATAGTGTTACCTATCAATAGGTTGTAGTGTTACCTATCAATAGGTTGTAGTGTTACCTATTAATAGGTTATAGTGTTAGCTATCAATAGGTTGTAGTGTTACCTAACAATAGGTTGTAGTGTTACCTATCAATAGGTTATAGTGTTACCTATTAATAGGTTATAGTGTTACCTATCAATAGGTTGTAGTGTTACCTATCAATAGGTTATAGTGTTACCTATTAATAGGTTATAGTGTTACCTATCAATAGGTTGTAGTGTTACCTATCAATAGGTTATAGTGTTACCTATCAATAGGTTATAGTGTTACCTATCAATAGGTTGTAGTGTTACCTATCAATAGGTTGTAGTGTTACCTATCAATAGGTTGTAGTGTTACCTATCAATAGGTTATAGTGTTACCTATTAATAGGTTATAGTGTTACCTATCAATAGGTTGTAGTGTTACCTATCAATAGGTTATAGTGTTACCTATTAATAGGTTATAGTGTTACCTATCAATAGGTTGTAGTGTTACCTATCAATAGGTTGTAGTGTTACCTATCAATAGGTTGTAGTGTTACCTATCAATAGGTTGTAGTGTTACCTATCAATAGGTTGTAGTGTTACCTATCAATAGGTTGTAGTGTTACCTATCAATAGGTTGTAGTGTTACCTAACAATAGGTTGTAGTGTTACCTATCAATAGGTTATAGTGTTACCTATTAATAGGTTATAGTGTTACCTATCAATAGGTTGTAGTGTTACCTATCAATAGGTTATAGTGTTACCTATTAATAGGTTATAGTGTTACCTATCAATAGGTTGTAGTGTTACCTAACAATAGGTTGTAGTGTTACCTATCAATAGGTTGTAGTGTTACCTAACAATAGGTTGTAGTGTTACCTATCAATAGGTTGTAGTGTTACCTATTAATAGGTTATAGTGTTACCTATCAATAGGTTATAGTGTTACCTATCAATAGGTTGTAGTGTTACCTATCAATAGGTTATAGTGTTACCTATCAATAGGTTGTAGTGTTACCTATCAATAGGTTGTAGTGTTACCTATCAATAGGTTGTAGTGTTACCTATCAATAGGTTATAGTGTTACCTATTAATAGGTTATAGTGTTACCTATCAATAGGTTGTAGTGTTACCTATCAATAGGTTATAGTGTTACCTATTAATAGGTTATAGTGTTACCTATCAATAGGTTGTAGTGTTACCTATCAATAGGTTGTAGTGTTACCTATCAATAGGTTGTAGTGTTACCTAACAATAGGTTGTAGTGTTACCTATCAATAGGCTGTAGTGTTACCTATTAATAGGTTATAGTGTTACCTATTAATAGGTTATAGTGTTAGCTATCAATAGGTTGTAGTGTTACCTAACAATAGGTTGTAGTGTTACCTATCAATAGGTTATAGTGTTACCTATTAATAGGTTATAGTGTTACCTATTAATAGGTTATAGTGTTACCTAACAATAGGTTATAGTGTTACCTATTAATAGGTTATAGTGTTAGCTATCAATAGGTTGTAGTGTTACCTAACAATAGGTTGTAGTGTTACCTATCAATAGGTTATAGTGTTACCTATTAATAGGTTATAGTGTTACCTATCAATAGGTTGTAGTGTTACCTATCAATAGGTTATAGTGTTACCTATTAATAGGTTATAGTGTTACCTATCAATAGGTTGTAGTGTTACCTATCAATAGGTTGTAGTGTTACCTATCAATAGGTTGTAGTGTTACCTAACAATAGGTTGTAGTGTTACCTATCAATAGGTTGTAGTGTTACCTATTAATAGGTTATAGTGTTACCTATTAATAGGTTATAGTGTTACCTATCAATAGGTTATAGTGTTACCTATCAATAGGTTGTAGTGTTACCTATCAATAGGTTGTAGTGTTACCTATCAATAGGTTTTAGTGTTACCTATCAATAGGTTATAGTGTTACCTATTAATAGGTTATAGTGTTACCTATCAATAGGTTGTAGTGTTACCTATCAATAGGTTATAGTGTTACCTATTAATAGGTTATAGTGTTACCTATCAATAGGTTGTAGTGTTACCTATCAATAGGTTGTAGTGTTACCTATTAATAGGTTATAGTGTTAGCTATCAATAGGTTGTAGTGTTACCTAACAATAGGTTGTAGTGTTACCTATCAATAGGTTATAGTGTTACCTATTAATAGGTTATAGTGTTACCTATCAATAGGTTGTAGTGTTACCTATCAATAGGTTATAGTGTTACCTATTAATAGGTTATAGTGTTACCTATCAATAGGTTGTAGTGTTACCTATCAATAGGTTGTAGTGTTACCTATCAATAGGTTGTAGTGTTACCTAACAATAGGTTGTAGTGTTACCTATCAATAGGTTGTAGTGTTACCTATTAATAGGTTATAGTGTTACCTATTAATAGGTTATAGTGTTACCTATCAATAGGTTATAGTGTTACCTATCAATAGGTTGTAGTGTTACCTATCAATAGGTTGTAGTGTTACCTATCAATAGGTTGTAGTGTTACCTATCAATAGGTTATAGTGTTACCTATTAATAGGTTATAGTGTTACCTATCAATAGGTTGTAGTGTTACCTATCAATAGGTTATAGTGTTACCTATTAATAGGTTATAGTGTTACCTATCAATAGGTTGTAGTGTTACCTATCAATAGGTTGTAGTGTTACCTATCAATAGGTTGTAGTGTTACCTATCAATAGGTTGTAGTGTTACCTATCAATAGGTTGTAGTGTTACCTATCAATAGGTTGTAGTGTTACCTATCAATAGGTTGTAGTGTTACCTAACAATAGGTTGTAGTGTTACCTATCAATAGGTTATAGTGTTACCTATTAATAGGTTATAGTGTTACCTATCAATAGGTTGTAGTGTTACCTATCAATAGGTTATAGTGTTACCTATTAATAGGTTATAGTGTTACCTATCAATAGGTTGTAGTGTTACCTAACAATAGGTTGTAGTGTTACCTATCAATAGGTTGTAGTGTTACCTAACAATAGGTTGTAGTGTTACCTATCAATAGGTTGTAGTGTTACCTATTAATAGGTTATAGTGTTACCTATCAATAGGTTATAGTGTTACCTATCAATAGGTTGTAGTGTTACCTATCAATAGGTTATAGTGTTACCTATCAATAGGTTGTAGTGTTACCTATCAATAGGTTGTAGTGTTACCTATCAATAGGTTGTAGTGTTACCTATCAATAGGTTATAGTGTTACCTATTAATAGGTTATAGTGTTACCTATCAATAGGTTGTAGTGTTACCTATCAATAGGTTATAGTGTTACCTATTAATAGGTTATAGTGTTACCTATCAATAGGTTGTAGTGTTACCTATCAATAGGTTGTAGTGTTACCTATCAATAGGTTGTAGTGTTACCTAACAATAGGTTGTAGTGTTACCTATCAATAGGCTGTAGTGTTACCTATTAATAGGTTATAGTGTTACCTATCAATAGGTTGTAGTGTTACCTATCAATAGGTTGTAGTGTTACCTATCAATAGGTTGTAGTGTTACCTAACAATAGGTTGTAGTGTTACCTATCAATAGGTTATAGTGTTACCTATTAATAGGTTATAGTGTTACCTATTAATAGGTTATAGTGTTACCTAACAATAGGTTATAGTGTTACCTATTAATAGGTTATAGTGTTAGCTATCAATAGGTTGTAGTGTTACCTAACAATAGGTTGTAGTGTTACCTATCAATAGGTTATAGTGTTACCTATTAATAGGTTATAGTGTTACCTATCAATAGGTTGTAGTGTTACCTATCAATAGGTTGTAGTGTTACCTATCAATAGGTTGTAGTGTTACCTATCAATAGGTTGTAGTGTTACCTATCAATAGGTTGTAGTGTTACCTATCAATAGGTTGTAGTGTTACCTATCAATAGGTTGTAGTGTTACCTATCAATAGGTTGTACCTATCTAGTTTTACCTATCTAGGAATAATGACGAAACAATATTCTATTTCTATCAAAGTCTTCAATACAAACAACCACAATGAGTTTAAAGACGCGGGTAAATCAGTACCAGCAGTCTTTGGTTGAATACATAGGTGTAGCTTTTATACGCACTATCAGTCTTTCCTTATAAATAGGGAATATTGTGTATCAAACTTAGCTTAGGAGTCCTGCAGAGAACAGAAAATGGCCCATTAAATTGTGACATGAGACAATAAAACATTTATTTTCCACACCAAAAGATTACTATTGTATAGATATCGTTACACTAAAAGTACGAGTACGTTTATGAGCAAAAACACCCGTACTAACGCCTTTAAAAAAATATACTTTTTAAATTACTCCCGTTGCACCGTTTTTATTTCTGCAGGTCAAAACTATATCCCTGAACTCTGAACAAAACTACACTCACATCAGATAGCACAATCAAAAGTACATTTAGCCTAACCTTTCCGCCGTTGTTACTAGTGACGTCATAGAAGGTAACGGAACAGAGGAAATGGCAATTCAAGGATAAACACTAGAAGCACATTTGACCTGAAAGTTACTTCGTGGGAAACTGCTGTTTAAGGCTTTACAATTGCAGCGAAACGAGACTTGTCACCATATTATAGATTACCTGAGCTGTCACTTGGACACAACATATCAGCTTAATCATGAAGTACAAGCTTACAAATATTTCCTGTCCATTTACTATGCAATACGTCTGTTACGTAACCATTCATCTTATCCTCACAACTGTTTCAATTTATTCTTGTTTTGCCTGTATTTTTAATGCTTTCATTTAATTTACACCAGCGTGCGAAGCGACCTGTATAAAAGTAAAATTTGTAGTATCTTAGAAAATTTAGTGTGGATTATTTAGTATAAAATCGCATATCATAACTCGATATGGTTAGTACAAAACTAACCTTACATAAAAAAAGTTTGCGCTACAAAACAGGCCAAGTAAACTGAATGAGTCGGGTTTAGTCTTAACTCTTCTGTGCAGAAAGAGGAAAACTTTATGTTTAGTAAGAAATTTTGGGTAAACAAATTAAATAAAGTGATCGATGTTTTCCAAAAAGTTAGTTGTTGCTAGAAAAAAAAACTTGAAGCAGATTTGAAAAATATATTATAAAAGGTTTACATTCTAAGACGTGTGCTAAA
>JBAIZL010000361.1:280000-450000 GCA_036971475.1 Prosapia bicincta
TATACATGACGTAATGTTTAGTTGATTTCTATAGAGACAAGTTTTGTGTTCACAACTCTATATGTTTGATATTTCAACACATCTGACGCTAAATGAGAACTAGATGACGCTGAATGAGTGTAAAGGCACTAATCTACGTCATCGGCGTGTGGAACCAGGCCTGGTTAGTCGTTCTATACAATAACAACTTGGAGCCACTGTAATGTGTATTTAAAACATTCTTAAGCACAAAAAACGTTTATTTAAATCCTAAAATACATTTCGATTGCAAATCATTCGTCTTCAGAAGAAATTAGTAGAAAAATAAGTCCTCTTAGTTATGTGGTTATTCAGGTAATAATTTCCTCGGGAGGTGATTGCTTTGGAATCTTAAATGTACATTAGGAATTAGATGTTTGTGATTAGAAGGTATATTTATTTAAAATAAAAAGCTTTGTACATTGCATGAAATCGATAGGCAAAGTGCTAAAGTAAATAGATTTCATATTTTGCCTAGGCATTATGTAGAATACTATCATGAATACTATCTAGAATACTATTATGTCTCTAGCAAAGCTGCAGGACTATGCTCTACAAAGTGTCAACGACTCATCCCTGAACAATCCTTCAGCAGTTAAACTGTACACTCCTTTGATGAATTTAAATTTTAGTAACTATATGTAAGTGATTAAAGAAGGTTATGGCATGAAAATGAATAGATAGAAAAAAATATTAAATAAGTAAATAAGTAAATAAATTTATATATCACAAGGTACAGAAAACAGAAAAAAACATTGAAAAATAAAGCTGAAAACAAGGCAATTGTAAGAGTAAAAACAATAGCCTAATACCAATACGACTAAAATATACAATATTAAGAGCACAGTGGTACAATATATTACAATGAAAATATTGGAAAGAAACCCAATACCACAGAAATAATAAAAAATAATAAATAAAACAAGTTACTTAAGATTAAACCCTTATGTACATTTCGATGACAATGTCATTATCATCTGAGGGTCTTATTACAAAATTACAATCTAGCAAACAACAAGTTAGAAACTAGAGTGATTGAGAACTCTAGAGATCACTCTAGTTTGTAGCTTCTAGTTTGCTGGATTTAAATTTTGTAATAAGACCCTCTGATGATGATGAGATGGCCATTGAAATGTACAGAAGGGTGTAATATTAAGTAACTTGTTTTATGTGATATTTTTGATTATTTTTGTGGTATTGGGTTTCTTTCTAATATTTTCAGAATATAAAGACGAAAAGCTTAATTACACTTTATTAAATATAGCTATGTGAAGCAAGAAGGCGATAACATTTTCATTGGTTGCAACATTGTCTTCTCGTTGACAATCTTGTAGCGATCTTCGTTGCTTCTCTACTTTTAACTTTCCAAACGGGTTGGAGGGTGGTTAGAGGGCCAGCAGTAGCGGAGAGCATGCTCAGAACAGAGTGTGTCAGAATGTGCCAGTGTGTATCATAGTCGGCTAACGGGTATAAGACTGACATTTAGCATCGCCATCGACATATGTGCAATACCGCTGTTTCGGTTGGACGAATTGAAATGCATCCCCTGGTTTCCACATAGGACAGGCCGCTATTAAAATAGACCTATTAGTTACGCTATTAAAATACTAAGCTTCTAAATCAGGAATCAGGCGTTCATAATAATTATTACAATATTCATAATTTATGCATAGCACAGATTGGTTTGAGTGTGTAGGGACTGATTAGTTTGGGTGTAAGCACACATACGTTTGTGTTTAAGTACAGATTGGTTTGTGTGTGTAGGGACTGATTAGTTTGGGTGTAAGCCCACTACGTTTGTGTTTAAGTACAGATTGGTTTGCGTGTAAGCACGAATAGGTTTGTGTGTGTAGGGACCGATTAGTTTGGGTGTAAGCACACATACGTTTGTATTTAAGTGCAGATTGGTTTGTGTGTGTAGGGACTGATTAATTTGGGTGTAAGCACACATACGTTTGTGTTTAAGTACAAATTGGTTTGCGTGTGTAGGGACTGATTAGTTTGGGTGTAAGCACACATACGTTTGTATTTAAGTACAGATTGGTTTGCGTATAAGCACGAATAGGTTTGTGTGTGTAGGGACTGATTAGTTTGGGTGTAAGCACACATACGTTTGTGTTTAAGTACAGATTGGTTTGCGTGTAAGCACGAATAGGTTTGTGTGTGTAGGGACTGATTAGTTTGGGTGTAAGCACACATACGTTTGTGTTTAAGTACAGATTGGTTTGCGTGTAAGCACAGATTGGTTTGTGTATGTAGGGACTGTTTAGTTTGGGTGTAAGCACACTACATTTGTGTTTAAGTACAGATTGGTTTGCGTGTAAGCACGAATAGGTTTGTGTGTGTAGAGACTGATTAGTTTGGGTGTAAGCACACATACGTTTGTGTTTAAGTACAGATTGGTTTGCGTGTAAGCACGAATAGGTTTGTGTGTGTAGGGACTGATTAATTTGGGTGTACGCACACATACGTTTGTGTTTAAGTACAAATTGGTTTGCGTGTGTAGGGACTGATTAGTTTGGGTGTAAGCACACATACGTTTGTATTTAAGTGCAGATTGGTTTGTGTTTGTAGGGACTGATTAATTTGGGTGTAAGCACACATACGTTTGTGTTTAAGTACAAATTGGTTTGCGTGTGTAGGGACTGATTAGTTTGGGTGTAAGCACACATACGTTTGTATTTAAGTACAGATTGGTTTCGTATAAGCACGAATAGGTTTGTGTGTGTACGGACTGATTAGTTTGGGTGTAAGCACACATACGTTTCTGTTTAAGTACAGATTGGTTAGCGTGTAAGCACGAATAGGTTTATGTGTGTAGGGACTGATTAGTTTGGGTGTAAACACACATACGTTTGTGTTTAAGTACAAATTGGTTTGTGTGTGTAGGGACTGATTAGTTTGGGTGTAAACACACATACGTTTGTGTTTAAGTACAAATTGGTTTGTGTGTGTAGGGACTGATTAGTTTGGGTGTAAGCACACATACGTTTGTGTTTAAGTACAGATTGGTTTGCGTGTAAGCACGAATATGTTTGTGAGTGTAGGGACTGATTAGTTTGGGTGTAAGCACACATACGTTTGTGTTTAAGTACAGATTGGTTTGCGTGTAAACACGTATAGGTTTGTGTCTAAGCGCAGATTGTCTTATGTGTAAGCAGAGATTGGTTAGTGAGTAAACACAGATTAGTTTTTGTGTAAGCTCAGATAGGTTTGTGTGTAAGCACAGGTTATTTTTTGTATAAGCACAGATTATTTGATGTGTACGCACAGATTGGTTTGCTTGTAAGCACAGGTTAGTTTGAGTTTAAGCACAGGTTGGCCCTTGTGTAAGCACATTTGTTAAATTCAATTTATAGGCGAAGAAATATATAAATAACAATTTTGATATATAATTTTACAACCATAAATCTCGATAATAATTATATAAAATTAATTTGTAAAATACTTTGTTGAGAGACATTTAGTACTTTGTACAGTGGCTATGCAGAATAAAAAGTGCCTTAACAATGTATGTAAACATTGAGATTTTATGTCAAACCTAGCAAAAATGTGCTATTTCTTGTTTGGCTGGAAAACGCACATTCATGTAACATGTATATAGGTGTGCATTAATGAAGGTGGAGTAATTACGTCACTATTCAAACACCTTTATTGTATTTTCTATTATACCTCCCATTTAATTACATATTATTAATAATCCCGGTGAAACTAACAACTGTGACGTCATCATATGTGTAACTGTATACGCTTAACTATAATTTGCCGTTACAAAAGAGAATGTTATTAGTCAGTGAACACGTTTAATGTGCTATCGCCTTAGAGCCCCTAATGTCTGTATACATCTCTTCAGGACCCATAGACCCATGTAACACATTACTTTGCATTCTCGTAATTTGATAACCATTGCCAACTTTAATTATTAACTGTAAACTCGCGTTTTGCCTGGAATCCCTTCTCATAAGTAATTCAGCTCAGGGTATACCAGCTTATAAGTTTTATGTATAATAGCAAAAGAGTTTATAGTCACACTATAGATCGAAGAGCGGGTGAAAATAAACAAGTATATTGGTAAACTTAAAAATTAATTATATTTGGCTACAGTTAGACTATTACATAAATAGTAAATATTTCTTTTACTCATTGAATATTTCAAATGAGGTTTTTTATTAGGTTCTTGAAAGTGAAGGTTTCAGAGCCCAAGGATGCTTACCTCAACTAAGCAAAACCGTGCAAGGGCGTGGTTTGCAGTCCCTATCTGGTATTTGTGTGTTTTCTGTATCAAACATCTTTAAACATTATCATGATTCTTTAAAAGTTTAAACATTTTTATTTTAGTATTGCATTTGATGTGAAAAAATGTATTTATTTTTAAGACCTATGCCCTCTGTTCTAAGTACGAGTATATTACTTTCATAATCATTACAAATAATTTTACATTGATAAAGCTCTCACCATCTTCTGAGAACTGGCTAACGGGGTGGGGGCGTCAAAGTTCCTTCCCTTCATTTACAAGGCGCTGCCCGAAATACTCACAGATTTTTAGTTTTAAAGACAGTGTGCTTTGCTTTGCAATGTAGAAGAAAATAAAAGAGGTTAATACGGAAAGGGGTAGCAAGGGAGCACCTAGCCGCTCGGCTATTATCTCCCTTACCTAAGAACACAATTTTAGGCATAAAGCTGGGATATCTACAGTCCAGTTAATGAGACCTCTGCCCCCCCCTAACCCAGCCTCAAACTCGTGACACCAGTCTGGGTGACTAGCGTCAGGCCCGAGGTGTGGGGGGGGGGCTAGGGGCCACGACCCGTGGTAGTAGTATGTAAGAATCTTTCGACTTTACTGTAAGGCCTTGACTGGCCACCGACCCGCCACTGACACGAGACGAACTCCACTAGTAACAGCTGTCCGGATGATCTTACAGAACTAATCGGGGCCAGTAGAATCTTCCAAACGGCCCAGTTACAGTACCTCAATACCCCTGTGATTTGTTTAGTCCAGGACCAAATCCACTTTCGGTTAGCCTTACCTAAGGGCCGGACCCCCAGACTAGGGACTTGGTCCTTGGAGGCATAACCCACCTGATTAGACCTTGAAAGCTAGCATTAAAGACAGTGTGTAACCAAACAGCGCAACGGTTATATTGCTCTAAAGTTTCTATTAAAAAAATGTATTAAACTGTAAAACACGGGTAGCCAATTAATACAAAACACTCTTGGAAAAAGCAGACAGACCGCCGTTCCCACGAGTTCCAGCCCCACTACACCACTGACGAGAGCTATGGATATATGTAAAACTCTACACCCTGGCGAATTCAATTACTGTTCCGTAAAAAGTAACTGAAGCTGTCCGATAACTAAAGCACTAATTGTGACTGCGGACGGGTTTGCTGTTCACGTTGATCTGATAGAGCGATCCCAATGCAGTGATACGGACGTGGTTCGACTCAAGTTCATGACCAACTGCGAACTCAGTTTGCGATTCTATCGGACAAGTTAATTAAGAAAAGTTGGAAACAATGCCAAGAAAGTGAACTTTCCACTTTGGCAGTGGCTGTGGCGTCGTGCTTTTTTCTTCTTTTCACTTTTACACTCTACTTACAATTTACGGTTTACGAATATTAAGTTGCAAAGGCAGTTTATGTCCACAAAACGTGGTCGTGCCAAAACGAGAAGTTTCTGGATATTCTGAAGAGTTTATATATTGCAATAAATATTAAAACGTCAAAAATGTTGCTTATTTCTGCTCTTATAAATTAAATTTATATTATTTACGATCATAAAAGTATGAAGAGCTTATTGATACAAAATTGTAATATCGGTTTATAAAGTTTTATTATGTTAGTATTTATTGTTTTCTTGGAGGTTTTGCAATGTCTTATCTAGTATGCGTTCATTATTCTCTGAGTGTTTTTTTGTTATATATTTTTTTACAATGAAAAATTGCTACAATTGTTAATGTTTCTTAAAACAAATTGGGCGAAAATAGTTGTTTAATTATTCAGTCATATATATATATATTCAGAAAATATATTTTAAATATATGTAATGTGTGTTTTAGGGTCAAAATAGAAACAATTATATTTAATAATAATCGGATTTACAAAATGTTATTATGGTACGCAATTTTCAATAGAAATTCAAAATACATAACCAAGGAATTTATTAAAAAAAGAGGTTTTCATATTTATATCAAATTAAGATTTTATGCACATTTAAATAACATTGGCACTTCGGAAGTCCTTACTACAGACAACAAACAAACAAACACTAATTAAGACGAGCTTCAGTGTATGTCTAGTTACATTACGCTCCTTAGGGGTGTAATTACATATTGAAATTTACATATGATCTATCTTATTATTATAGTTTTTTTTTCAATTACATTTCATGTTCTCAAGAGTTTTTATTGCCAATCGTAATTGCGTTTCGGTGATACGTTCTTCGTTAATTTTACTTGCAATATATGTTATTTAGTTTTTAATACCTAATGAAGTTTTACCAAGAAAGAAACAGTTCCTTCGCCATGTTTACCTGCCGCGTCTAGACAAATACGAATTTGAAACACAAACGTTTTTTCTGTGTGTACTTGCAACATGTACGGTCTTCAGCAAGTATTTTTTTCGACCGGACAAAGTATCTAAGACCTCGTTGAGAATGTTTGTCCGTGCGTTGAGAATGCCTGTACGTGCAACGATACATTGTGTGTTTGTCTTGTAATGATCTCGGCCTAGTTTCGTGGAGCATAACACTCTGAACTCATCTATACTTTGGATTTTCCTGGTTTCACATCTAGCTTTCGAGACGTTAGTAAATGTCCACTGGAAATATTGTTTCTCCTAAATTAACCCTAGATTCGTAGACATTCGTCTCTCAGACGACGCAAAATTCCGTGAATTGAGAGTTTGTGAGGAAGGGGTAGTGGTGGGGGGTGGGGGGCACGTCTATTCTTCAAGATCAATGGCCTGACAGAGATGCAGTAGAGTCCGTGGCGGAAAGTGATGATGTATCGGTTTTATTTGAGGTTATCCTTTTGGAGTAGTCTGACGGGCGAGTGTTTACGACTAGTGTGACTATTGTTTATAGGTGCGTAGTCTCCGAGACGAAACATTACGAACAGTGATAGAGTGAATTTTAGTGGTCGTCCAATGGTTTAAGTGGTTCTACTGGACTTTATATAGGAGCTTTCTTTGTGAAAGAACTAACCAAAAGTATTCATGGATCATTCAGAAACGTAACGATGGACAATTGGTTTACGTCAGTAAATCTAGCTAATTTAGGAGTGTAGTAAAATTGTAAAACATATTGAAAAAAACGAGTGACGAATTTTTCATATTACCGACGTTAGGAATATAAAGAGTTAAATTAGAAATAGTTATTTTTCCCGTAGCATAATTTTGTATCAATGTAACAGGATTTTTTACAATTATTTTAGGAGAAACGTTTTCAACCAGTCATTATTATAATTGTTTCTTCATCCACCATCAGTATTTTTGGAAAAAAATTACTCCTAACCTGTCTAGAAATATAAAAGAGAAACATGTTTTGAAATTTCAATTTAATAAAGCTGTCTTTTACAAAACGGGTCATTTTTAATATTTCCTATGTAATTTACAATAACATATAGAATTTGTTTTGAGTTCTATAAACGTTTGTACAATTAGATCGAAATTATCGTTGTGGATTCTCCAATGTGATTGGAAAACGTAATTTAAATATATACTAAAGGAATATGTATATATATATTAAACCAACATAAGTTATTCAAATACAAGAATATTTATTAATTTATGAATATAAATTAATAAATATTCTTGTATTTGAATAACCTATGTTGTTTTAAATTATTAAACAAGAAAACATATATATATATATATATGTGGTATATTTGGAAGTCGACTTTCTAAGGCTTATTAGTTACAATACTCTTACTTTCGAGCTTTTAGATAGACTCGAAAACTCTTTTCCGAAGAAAACCTCAAAAATGAGAGCATTGTAATTATTAAGCTCTCTAAAGTCAACTCGCAGATATAGTAAATAAGATTTTTGGTTAGGTTAATTAAAGTTTAAGTTCACACACACACATGTAAAATCATTGTTATATAATCAACCTGTTGGTTTAAAGTTTGAATACATCCAAAATGAAGAAATAGCTAATTTAATATATGCCAATATAAATACATAATCTACAATTGTGTTTATGAGACAATGTATTGGTTGCGTTTAACTTCCTATAAGATTTTGCCAAAAGGAGGCTAACCTTTCCCCTACGACGGTTGGCAGTACGAGAAAGCCTACGATGGATCATATTACAATTAACACGTGCCAGGTTATACCTGGTGCTAATGGATTTACTTGAATTGGAACTGTTGCAATGGTATTATATAAGCTTGCACTAATGAAAGCTACCAACATAACAAACACAATTTTTATTAATTAATGTGGACATAATTAGGACTTCCACCTATTCTGCTAATCATATTGTCGCTTTGCTGTAGGCCTACAGTTAATGCCGTTCTTATAGGGAGTTTTCTTTCCTGCTTAGGGAAGACGACAGTGGGATAGAGGGTTTTAAAAAAAATATTATGAGGGGGGTGCGCTAAAAATTTTAATCTTAAACACGCCTGTTTTAACTTTAAAATTGTATTTAAAAACTACTCAAGTAAATGAATACGTAATGGCTTACTTGCTGACGCGTTTCAAAACATTCGTTCCTTTTACTGGTGAGAGCGGTTAGGTTCAAAGCCTAACCTTGATGATTCATCAAGCAACTTTAAAAATTGGTATAAAAGTTAATGTTAGTAATGCCACTCACGTATGTAAACCAAATAGTGAAACGAAATTATAATTGTTTTCTTTTGGGGAGAACTAAATACATTTGTACTAAGATAGCACTCTCAATCCAGAGACCATTTTTGCAGACTCACAATACACGTGACCTCGTACAAATAGCTTCGTAGAATAAAAATCTTTTAAACCTTTTGCCTTTTGCTTTCCAGAATAAGAAACCAAAATAAATAAATAATAATTACTATTGTTATACTATTCAGATAGTATAAGAGGGAGAGAAAGACAGAGAGTAGACCTTATTTAGACCAAACTGCCTTTAAGGAAGATGATGTTAATGCAGAACTTACCTTGACGCTGAAAATTATATAGTCTTCTTGGCGTTCCCCAGTGTCAAAGCCAGGATGCTTTAGCTGTAGTCAAATTTTACTAGTTAGACCACGCAGCCGCTATTTCTTGCCAAACATCACTTGTTAAAAGAATGAAGTTCGTTATTCTTTGATTACAAACAACTATCAATTCAATAATTTCTTCTCCCTAACATATTACGTTTCATCTTGTGTTGATTTCTAAATGGCAGATTGGAAGTCCTCACAAGCTTTAAAGTGCACATAATATGTAACCTAAGCTAACTAAACCGTGTCCACCTCTCCAGCCTTCCAGTTTCCTTCCGACAGGTTGCATGTTTCTTAGCGGCGGCAGATTCAGCTATCGATCAAGGTGTGAATAATACATATAGAGCTCATTAATTTGCCATAATACTCAATGTTTAGCTTCTTTTTCCTTAAAACACTTTTACAATTCAAGGCAATAGTTAGGATTGGATTCTATAAGGAACATGCTATTTCCTGTTCCCCAATACCACAATGATGGTGTAGGTCCGGCTCAGAGTTTAAAAGGTCCCTTTTTACAAAGCGGCTGAACATTTAACCTTTGTGAATCTTACTGAGTTCAACTTGCTAAGCCGTTTACACTGGGTTAAGGATAGGAGTCAATAGTAACAATTCCCTCAACTTCACAAATTATACTGCGACTTTACATTACCCGCAACAGCTCCTTGGCACTTTCTTCAACGGTTCTTTCAGGAGACCCTATGCTCTATCTGCAACAGAATCTTCACAGTTTCTGTAGCTTTTCCACCACCAGTTACTTGAAGGCTTTTTTTAACAGTTCTTTCAACCCTTCTTTAACATTTCCTTCAAAATTTCCTTTACACTTTCTTTCAATAGTCATTTCAACTTTCTCTGTGAGAAGTGATGAATCGTTTCTTTAGCTTTTCAATCAACAGTTACTTGAAGGTGTTTTTAACAGTTCCTTCAGCCATTCCTTTAACCTTTCCTTCAAGAGTTTCTTCACCCTTTCTTTCACTGTTCAACTGATCACTTTCAATAGTCATTTAAATTTTCTCTTTAAGAATTCCTGAATTGTTTCTTTAGCTTTTCTATAAACATTTACTTGAAGAGTTATTTTAACTGTTCCTTCAACTATTCCTTAATTTTCCAGAACCTTTTATCTTTCCTTTGACTGTTCCGTTAACTGTTCTTTCAATAGTCACTTGAACTGTCTCTGCAGACCCGTTCTTTTAGCTGTTCTTCGATTGTTCCTGAAGCTGTTAATTCAACAGGTTTTTAGCATTGTTCTAACAGTTCCTTCAATTATTCTTTTAGCCTTTCCTGTAACAGTTCCTTTATTCTTCCATAGATTGTTCAGGTAACTGTTATTTTAATAGTTACCTGAACTGTAAGTTCAATTCTGCTTTCAACAGTTTCTTTAATTTTTTCAGCTAGAAATTGTTTCAACTGTTCCTATAACTTTTCATCCAATATTCTCTCACGTATTAGTACAAATCTTCATTAAAGGTTACTAAAACTGTTCCCTTCACTGTTCTCTCTTTACTGTTCTCTCAATAGTTCTTTAAATTAAATCCTCAACACTTATTTCAATGTTTCTATCAACAGTTCTTTTATATCATTCGTCATCTTTTATTTCAATAGTTCTTTTAACTTCTTCTGCAATAAATTTTCAACTAATCCTTAAAGTGACCGTCGAACAGTTATTTTATTCAAGTTTCTTCAACATCTCCTGTAAAAGTTTGTTTATAAGTCGATTGAAATGTTACTTTAGCTTTTTTCTAACAATGCTTTCAACTGTTCTTCTAACAATTACTTCAACTGTTCTCTACACACCTCCGGTAGTTGATGATTCAACGGACAGCTTTGTTTTTTTCGATGACGTCAATAATTGATAAATAAGGAGTTTATTTCCACTGGTAAGTGGCAGAAGACCACAAAAAAAAAATACAACTTTCGACTCCACTTTTTAAGCACACATTCTCGTAAACATGTGAATTAATTTCCGTTGTAATTGTTGCGAAACTGGAAACAGCTTTAATAGTGGCGTTACCTGTCGGCGCATCAGTTAATGCGGAAATGTGGAAGTGAGTTCGCCCGCGACTACGATTTATCGTCGCGTTTAACGACAGCTAGAAAGCTAGTTCCGTTAAGACCGTCTACAGAACCACTTTCTATCGAAGAGCCAAACGGCCCTGATTCACATAAAATTAGTTTATGTGCTGACCGCTGACCAGACGGTAGGATTCTGAACACTTTCGCCTACGTCAACATATACCACTTCTACTGACCAAATTGTTTTTGTTTTAGCTTAGACGTTAATATTTCAGGTCTTTTATATAAAATAATTTTATACGCTGAAATTAGTTTCACGAGAAACGAACAACTAAATGAAAACAAGAATTTACTGGTTAGAAAATAATACACATTATCCATGAAAGCCACAGAAATGTTTATTACTCGTTATATCTGTAACGAAACACCGCCCACTTCCTTATTTCTCCATGAATTACGTTCTTTGCTTTTTAAAACAGAAATAAATTTAACTATACTTCTTATACTACACATAAATTCTCCCAATAAAAAGCTAAATTTATGAATGGATTATCTAACAGGAATGACTAGAAGATGGAACTGCTTTAGTGCGGATCTGTGACCGTTTTCTGACATATAAAAGAAAGATGAGTATTAAAGAGGAAACCGGACTCTGTATCGGTTACACACGTCATTACTACAGTCTTTATCTTCAGGATCCTGTACTCCTGATTCCTATATCCTGTTATTGGGAGTTTAATGCCCTTACATTATTCCTAACTATATCCTCAATCCCCCCCCCATTTTACGTCTCACGATTAAATTAATATTTATTGAAAGATATGGTAAAGAGTGATTGCTGGGACTTTTTAGAGTCTGAAGCTCAGAAAAGAGCTAAGAAGAAATACACTTGGGTGGAAGAAATAGAATGAAATCACAAGTACTGGTAAACATAAAATCTTTTTTTATTAAAATTCGAACAAAAACATAAACAGTTATTGTTTGCAGTTGAAATAAAGCGTTAAAATAAATAGGCCTAAGAGTCGTAGTAAATATATTTGTGCCGCACTTAATAGGCACCAATGAAGTGTACATAGCTTTAATAAGAGCAAACAAAAATTCATTTCACACTTATTGTTACGTTGTAAATATGGAAAATGTGTTACAAAAATATTCAAATAATATTCCAAAATTCCTTTACATTTTGTACGATTGTAAATCGTATGATATTTGTTTTAAAAATGTTTCACTTGATCTGAGGGCATGGAACCAAGGTGAAGTACTTTCGACATTCCAGACTAGTTCATGTGAAATGGAAAGCAAGGTTGTAAGTCCGAGTGTGTCCTTGCACTCTCTTTACACGCTACAGCTAAACTTATTTGTATTGTAGTTTCGCATTTTTCATGTACGTTTCAAAAACTTTTACAGTTCATGTGAAATGCATTTACGCACTATTAACACCACATTTGGGGTTGCGCTTCGGGACCACGACTTGAACAGAGGAATTTTTTTGAAGAACCAAACATACATAAAACTAAATCCCTCATCCCCCTGTATTATGGGATCATTATGGGATCCCTTTCATATAGTCCCTAATTCTATTTACAAATACTTATAGCTTTCATTAGAAGACCGTGATGGTTGACAATTCCTTATGACTCCAGAAGAGAGCAGTTTCACATTAGATACAATGACACTATGATTGCCCATATAGCATCCATTAGAAAGTTTTAAATATACGAGCATTTCTTTTCCTCCGAGATATAATAGTAACACCTTCGGATGCCCTTAAACTACAAGAAGATTTCTTGTTGTGACACGTGAATCTAACCTCAAACTCAAATGAAACCAATAAACATGATATCTCTTTCGTTCCTTCACTCCAGGATACATGGACAGATTGGGTGAGACTATGATTATAACACCAAATATTCCCGGGCTAAATAATATTAAGGGTTATTTTTATAAATTAATAACATTTTATATTTATTGTAAAAGGATTGTAGCTTTATGATGCGGACCGTATATTTACCACTCAATAAATTCAAATTTTTATCGTTTTCAAGCAATAGTTAATTATGTATTGTATAATTATTTCCAGCATAATGAACTCATTACTTTTATTTATCTTCTTATATCACGGACTCTGCGTTTTATATCCCTTACTCTGGTTTCATGTAGTGATTTGAGAATAGTTACCCTTTTCTAGATTCTACTTTCCTTTCGTGTATTACGTTTTCTCTAATTCTTACTTAAATAGATATCGATCGTTTAAATTTGTAATAATATTGATGGATTAATTTATTTAACTCAACAACAATGTTTTCTTATATTCACTTTTCATTTACATTTTAATGTAGGCTACCTAAATAAGAGTCTTAATTGGTACATTAGCGAGTCGACTTTAGAGCGTTTATGAATTACAGGGCTCTCATTTTCGACCCTTTAGAAAAAAATTTTACGGTGTATATTTGCAAGTCGACTATCGAGAGAGTAATAATAATTACAGTGCTCTCATTCTCGAGTTTCAGAAAACTAATAAAATCTCGAAAATGAGAGCACTGTAATTAAAAAGTTCTCAAAAGTCGACACGCATGTATTCCAAGTAAGATTATTCTCCAACAGCTCAAAAATGAATGCACTCTAATCACTAAGCTCACGAAAGTCGAATACAAATATACCACGTAAATTTCTCGTATAAGTCACTTACATGAAAATGTGAATGATATATATATATGCTGATACGTATTCCTTCACGGATGGAAAAATATGATGAATGGTTATTATCTGGATTACATCCGTTCATTCTGCAGTCCATAAATTCGCAGTTCCGACGTTTCGCTAGAATCTCATCCAGCATTGACGAGGTGAACCCAACAACAGTCGTCTCGCTCTTCTACTGTTGTTGGGTTCACCTCGTCAATTCTGGATGAGATTCTAGCGAAACGTCGGAACTGTAAATTTATGGACTGCATAATAAACGGATGTACTCCAGATAATAACCGTTCATCATATATATATATATATATATATATATATATATATATATATATATATATATATATATATATATATATATATATATATATATATAAATATATATATGTGTGTGTGTGTGTGTGTGTGTGTGTGTGTGTGTGTGTGTGTGTGTTAAAGAGTGGCCTATATTAACAAGAAAAAATCATCTACAAATCATAGGCTATATATATATATTTTTTTTTTCAAGATTAAATAATAGACACAAAAACAGGAATAATTTATTGAATAATACAGTCAAAGCTTTTCGTTGGTTGACATTACCAACATCCTCAAGAATTACTAACTGTCTAACAAATATGAAGTTACTAAATAAAGCATATATATATATATATATATATATATATATATATACAGTCAAAGCTTTTCGTTGGTTGACATTACCAACATCCTCAAGAATTACTAACTGTCTAACAAATATGAAGTTACTAAATAAAGCATATATATATATATATATATATATATATATATATATATATATATATATATATATATATATATACAGTCAAAGCTTTTCGTTGGTTGACATTACCAACATCCTCAAGAATTACTAACTGTCTAACAAATATGAAGTTACTAAATAAAGCATATATATATATATATATATATATATATATATATATATATATAAATTATACTGTAGCAATACAGTTTTTTTAATCATATTAAACATATTTAAAATATACTGTTTTGAAGAATTTACATTTGTAGAACCTCAAAGACGTTGCTTGACAAAAAAATGTTCTTGTAATTTTCTACAGAACTGTTGCAACATCTTGTTCATAAGATTCGTCCTCTCCCCCATCTCCCCCATCTCCCCCATATACGTAAAGTTACAAACGTCAGGACTTTGGAATAATCAGGAGCACTCTGATTCTATTAATATTGACTGACGTTTCCAAGTAATTACAAGCAATGAGCTTTGGGTTGCCGAATATTGCTTACTTTATATTCAGCCTACGTCAGGACCACGGACTGCATACTGTTACCAACACGTACACAAATTTATGGGCAATGTAACTTACGTGATGCAAATAATTGCATGTTGGTTTCGGTCGATTACAAGGGGAACATGTCGCCACGTACATTGCTATACGTTAGACTCCCACTTTTGAATAAATGATTTTCAGTAACATTTGTGACACTGTTTGGCATCTGTTTTTTTTAATTTTATTGATCGTAGTTGTATATTTTATCCAGGCCTTTTTACATAACTGTTAAAATAAGAGAAACTTGTTTTACTTTGTGACAAAAACTATTCAGTTTTCACAGCTATTGACAAGAAAATATGTTTCTGTTTAGCGCAATATTAAGTTAGTATAGAATAACTATTACGAAATTAGTAATACAACGGCAAAGGCGATAGAAAAATACAAAATATTCACTGTAACTAAATAAAAGTATGTAATATTTTTAGACTACATTTATAATTTATGAATCATTTTGTTCAAGCTTTGACTCATTCTGTTTAGAATTTTATTTGAATGTGAATTGTATTTAGATAAAAATTTGAAGAATGTATTAAACTTTGTATTTAAATAAGAAAAAGAGTTCCAGTCACGTGCCAGGTGTATCGGCAGGGGGGGGGGAGTTCCGAGAGGCTTAGACTGAGCATTGTTTAGGAGCGGAAAGACTGTTTACTATTGTGATACCAAATAAACAAAGCAGTTATGAAGTACAATTAGCAAAATAATTTTAAAATATTCGGTGCCAAATTTTTACCTTGATTTATTTAATAAAAAGTGATAGTAAAAAATAAGAAATACAAATAGTGTTACAACTTACGGCACCTTAAAATTAAACTTTAATTTTTGAAACTTAATACAAGTTTATTATTCATGTTAATACTCGCAGAGATTATTGTTTAAGTAATAAAAGCGATGGACTTGCGAGCCAGGTACAACTATTTATCTATACAGGCAAAGCTTCAATGACGGGTGCGCCATCGTCTTTAGGCCTACAATACATAGGAACACAACTGAAATTACCAACAATAATAAGAATAGTTTACACATAAACGTAGATACAACGAAATTTCTTATACTTAGTAAAAATTACATAAACTACTAAAATGATTACGTTAATTTTTTACAAAATAATATTAACTCAACAATTACAAACTACACTAGAGACTCGATAATTCGAGGTAGATGGGACCGAAAACCCCTCGTATTACCTACAACTCAGATTATATGGAGGTACGATCCTGGTCGTTGGAAGAAGGAGAACTTTATATGTGCATCTCTTGGAATCCCGACTCATTACCTTTGCATCCCGTATTGATATAAATATTTCTTTGAAGCTCGACTCATTTCCTCTACATACCGTACAGATATAAACATATTTTGGAAGCCCGACTCCATTACCTTTTGCATCCCGTATTGATATAAATATTTCTTGGAAGCCCGACTTTTTTCCTCTGCATATCGTACAGATATAAACATATTTTGGAAGCCCGACTCCATTACCTTTGCATACCGTACGGATATAAACATATTTTGGAAGCCCGGCTCCATTACCTTTGCATCCCGTATTAATATAAATATTTCTTGGAAGCCCGACTTATTTCCTCTGCATATCGTACAGATATAAACATTTTTTGGAAGCCCGACTCCATTACCTTTGCATCCCGTATTGATATAAATATTTCTTGGAAGCCCTACTTATTTCCTCTGCATACCGTACAGATATAAACATATTTTGGAATCCCGACTCATTACCTTTGCATCCCGTATTGATATAAATATTTCTTAGAAGCCCGACTTATTTCCTCTGCATACTGTACAGATAAAAACATATTTTGGAAGCCCGTCTCTATTACCTTTGCATCCCGTATTGATATAAATATTTCTTGGAAGCCCGACTTATTTCCTCTGCATACCGTACAGATATAATCATATTTTGGAAGCCCGACTCCATTACCTTTGCATTCAGTATTGATATAAATATTTCTTGGAAGCCCGACTTATTTCCTCTGCATACCGTACAGATATAAACATATTTTGGAAGCCCGGCTCCATTACCTTTGCATCCCGTATTGATATAAATATTTCTTGGAAGCCCGACTTATTTCCTCTGTATACCGTACAGATATAAACATATTTTGGAAGCCCGACTCCATTACCTTTGCATACCGTACAGATATAAACATATTTTGGAAGCCCGACTCCATTACCTTTGCATTCAGTATTGATATAAATATTTCTTGGAAGCCCGACTTATTTCCTCTGCATACCGTACAGATATAAACATATTTTGGAAGCCCGGCTCCATTACCTTTGCATCCCGTATTGATATAAATATTTCTTGGAAGCCCGACTCCATTACCTTTGCATTCAGTATTGATATAAATATTTCTTGGAAGCCCGACTTATTTCCTCTGCATACCGTACAGATATAAACATATTTTGGAAGCCCGGCTCCATTACCTTTGCATCCCGTATTGATATAAATATTTCTTGGAAGCCCGACTTATTTCCTCTGCATACCGTACAGATATAAACATATATTGGAAGCCCGACTCCATTACCTTTGCATCCCGTATTGATATAAATATTTCTTGGAAGCCCGACTCATTTCCTCTGCATACCGTACAGATATAAACATATTTTGGAAGCCCGACTCCATTACCTTTGCATACCGTACAGATATAAACATATTTTGGAAGCCCGACTCCATTACCTTTGCATTCAGTATTGATATAAATATTTCTTGGAAGCCCGACTTATTTCCTCTGCATACCGTACAGATATAAATATATTTTGGAAGCCCGGCTCCATTACCTTTGCATCCCGTATTGATATAAATATTTCTTGGAAGCCCGACTTATTTCCTCTGCATACCGTACAGATATAAACATATATTGGAAGCCCGACTCCATTACCTTTGCATCCCGTATTGATATAAATATTTCTTGGAAGCCCGACTTCTTTCCTCTGCATACCGTACAGATATAAACATATTTTGGAAGCCCGACTCCATTACCTTTGCATCCCGTATTGATATTAATATTTCTTGGACGCCCGACTTATTTCCTCTGCATACCGTACAGATATAAACATATTTTGGAAGCCCAACTCCATTACTTTTGCATCCCGTATTGATATAAATATTTCTAGGAAGCCCGACTTATTTCCTCTGCATACCGTACAGATATAAACATATTTTGGAAGCCCGACTCCATTACCTTTGCATCCCGTATTGATATAAATATTTCTTGGAAGCTCGACTCATTCCCTTAGAATACCGTATGGCTATAAACATTTCTTGGAAGCTCGACTCATTTCCTTAGCATACCGTAAAGATATAAACATATTTTGGAAGCCCGACTCATTTTCTTTGCATACCGTATTTACGTAAACATTTCTTGTAAACCTTACTCATTTCCTTTGCATATCGTATTAATATAAATATTTCTTGGAATCCTGACTCATCATATTCTTTCAAATAGATAAAATAGGCTCGAATTATAAGGAAGCTTGAAATATCGGGACTCGGAATTTCGAGACGCGACTGCATTTCATATTTAATTGTAACAAAAACATAAAACACCCCTAACCACAACTACAGTAACACTCACATATAAGTCGTGAATAAAATATATTTTCAGTTACAAAAAATTAAATAAAAATCAAACAAACATTACAAAACGCCCTGCCGAATTTCAAATAATTAAAGTAATCGCGATTGAGTACACCACTTTCTTGAAAAATTGAAATATATTCATGCCTTATAAATGATTGTAACTGTAGCAATGGTTAAGGGGGTTTTCATGTTTTTGTTACAATTAAATATGTTATAGTTTGTGATTAGTAGGAAAATATATTTAAAAACATTTTTGACGTTGCCATTTTAGTGGTTTATGAAATGTCTTATAAGTATAAGTAATTTCATTGTAGCTATGTTTATTTGTGAACTAGTGTTATTATTGTTGTTATTTTTAATTTTGTATTATAGGCCTGGAGACGTTAACGTACATTAAACGTTATTGAAACGTTGCCTGTGCAAACAAATATTTGTAACCGACTTTCAAGTCATCCGCTTTTAGGATTTAAATAACTAACACAACTTTATCTAAAGAATTTTATAATTAAAATTCTACAGTTGAACTTCACCTTTCGCAACTTAAATTAACACTGAGAATTTATTAAGCCAGTATTTTTATTTAACTTAGTATTAAATTACAATAATTGTTTTAAGAAATCTTAATGAAAATATATAATTTTCTTCTTCATAAGAAAATATTAACTTTAATTTAAGGAAAAATTGGAAACTTTAAACTGGTGTATCAACATTAGATACAATTAAAAATTATTAATTAATACGCATATTTACTAGTAAAGCTTGCTCTACATAAATGCACTGTAACCGTTTGTCAATGTGACAGGTGGTTTACATTCATAAAAACTTGTCCCACCTAACCAGTCGCTTATTCCTAACGCCCAAAGCAGCCGCTTGGAGGTGAATTTTTTTTTGCTTATGGAGTAGGTTTTTCATATAATTACAAAGTTAATTGTTGAACAAAATACTATAACTATGTTTAATTGGTTCCAACAATATTAAGAAATAAAAATTATACATTACTTTTTTATCATAATTATTATTGTTTTAATACTCAGAATTTGTCGTGTTGCAAGTAAAAGAAACCGATGTAGACAGCTAAAGTTGAATTTTGAATTTTAAAAAAATATATTAAAAATACATGCACCATAGTTTCATGAAAAATAGTATTTAAATTTATATTTTTAAATGTAGTAAAAATCATAACTGTAAAGTAGATCCATATTGGTAAGATAAAATAAAGTTGCTTGATATAGGCCTAATCATCTTGAATTTCCTGATTAAACTATAATTAAAAAATACTTAACTAAGTGAATACATAGGGCTTACTTGCTGCGAGTTTCGAAACAATAGTTCCTTTTATGAAGCAAAGTATCGACACTAGTACACGAGTAGGGGCTTTGCTTCGTAAAAGGAGCGATTGTTTCGAAACGCGTCAGCAAGTAAGCCCTATGTATTCACTTAATATTTTTTAATTATAAGATAAAGTAGTTAAAACTCCCTGCAATATAAGATATTGCTAAGTAATTGAAGAATATGAGGCAATACAGAATGGTTTGGTTGTACTGCGTAAATACATGGTCCATCGTGGCCGAATAATCTTGTTCAAAGTCCTAAAGCAAAACGGCATTCCCACGGGAACAAAATTTTCTGCAGCGGGAAAAACAGTCCAAAGTCCAGGTGTTAAACTTTACAGACCAGCATTGAAACGTTTAGACAAACTAACAACTTGTGTTCGCCACCACCCTTTAATACACTGGCCGTTGCTACCCAGCCTGACGTTGTGTCCCCCGCAACCCCTCCAATATACTTTCCGGTGCTACCTAACATGGCTTTGGTTAAATAATCTTATGTACATAAAAACAAAACTATCACAGAGTATCATTTTGTAACTCACATGCAATACGTCTAAAAACACCACCTATTAGTTAGAATAAAATGTACTCAAGTGATGTAAAAACTAACCAATTTAGGACGACAACTCGTAGTGGGAGCGATATTATAAATATTGTTAGGTACACACAATATTCCGGCCGTCGTTAAACTGCAGCCACTTGGCTTGCATCGTCTACCAAGAAGAATAGCTTTTGCATGTGCTTCCATCTATTGCGCAAACCCAGGAACTCTCATTCTCCGGGGCTACCTGATTTCCGAAGCTACCAAAAATTTGTTTTGTTTAGTGTTATCATTTACCTTATACAAGTCATGATATCATCAAACTTGATAGAAAATCTTGAAAGAACTGGACAAGAAAATGTAATAAAACGTTATCCCGTTACAGAAATTGACATTTTAGATAAATTAAAATTTGGCGGAAGCTTAAAATATAAGAAGTGTCAAAGAAGATAATTTTCTTTTTCAATCAAATTAACAGTTTTAAAAGACATAACGTCTGAAATTTAAAACTTTAGTGGATAGTGTTTGACAATCAAAAATATGTGTATCTGTGTGTAGAACGAGCCTATTTAATAACATTTTATTGTTTTCGGATTTATAAAAACCTTACTAAATAATAAAAGAATATGTATGTAACTATACAGTACGTAAATATACTATACTGTTTTATAAGTGTACAGTATAGCTGTAATTAATGTTATAATTGTTGATGTGGAATGTAACTCTCACCTTTCCATATACAGTCGCTTTCAGTATTCGCGGTGTTGTCGGGAAACTTGACCCCAGCGCATAACGAGGGATCAATGGATTCTAAAACTTATATTGAACGATTTGTAGAATTAATCACCTTCAGCTACCTTATATATATATTGGATACTGAACATTTTTTTTTAAATACAATTTTAAGTTGAAGTTCTGAAATTAAGTTAATGTTAATTGTTAATGAAGTCGTGTGATTAATTACATATTTGTTATTTGTATCCAACAGTAAATCTTAACTCAAGAAACTGACCGAGATAACTTACGTAGGGTAGGGACAGTAAAATCCGAGCTCTGTAGCAAGATCAGTAATTAGACAAATCTATACGAACCTGCTGCACTCTGCTGTAGTATTTATTAATTGTATATATTTCTGTGTAGTATAATGTAATCCGTGCTGGGCTTTTACTTAGAGTTCATTTTCTTTATTTTAGAGGTTGGATTGGACCCAAGCCTCCAGTGTAGAATAGGTCCTACAAACCATCCACTGTCGAGACAACCTAGATAATATATTTTATTAAAGAACTATTTGAAATTTATCAATATTTGAGAATTTATTTAAAGACGTATATCTCTTGTATTAAAACATCTCTTCAATTCCAAATCAAGGACACATTGTATTCTATTAAATTACTTGTAATGCGCTTGCATTGTTAACCAAGTAAATATAATTACTCATATGTTTGCTGCAGTTTATGTTTTACTTGAGATCCTGTAATATCCCATAGGTACGACTTCCAAGTACAGAGCAGGTTATTGAAGCTAATGTGTTGGAGTTATAATTATAATTTATAATATAATTACTTTCTATAGAATTTTGTCACCAACCACGGTTTGTAGAGGAAAATAGCGTAAGTCTCCTACAGGCGGGGAACAGAATTGTATGTATTAAAATGGTCAGTAAATATAAAGTTTTATTATTTTAATATGTATAGTTTGTTTAATTTAATTTTCGTACACATTATAATGCGTTTATTTACAAGGGTAAACAGAAAATATAACAAACCACATTCCAATAACTTACGTGTGTAATTTTATTTTTAGAATATTTAAGGGGTAGTTTCATGTAAAGATATATTCATGTATGTAACTAATAATTAGGTCCTTTTAAGTGGCCACACAATATAAATTTAATATTTGTAAAAATAATATTATTTTTAAATGAAATATTTTGTCGTAATTTTAAAATTAATAACAAATGGTATTGGTTAAATATTGATACATAAATTAATAGAACTAATTTTAGTAAAACTGTATAAGGTCTTCTTTGGGTTCCTATTAAATAAAGGTGGCTATTTAGATGGCTGCCTACAAAATAGTACTTTAATATTTGTTAACACTGCAAATAGGCTACAACATGCTCAGATCTGCGCAATAAAAATGTGAAATTATAAGAAAAGATGTTACTCAATAAAGAACATCATTTCAAGTCGTAGTTAAATAGATTATATCCATATTTTACTGTGATTCAATAGGTATCCTTTATTTATATTTTCGAATGTTAACTATAAAGTTGAAATAAATTTTATTATCTGCCACTTACTCACACCCGTGTTCTTCAGCTTACTGGAGGTTTAAAAACTTCTTTGGCAATGGCTCCACTTAAGCGTTATACTATTGTGCTACATTTTATACCTTTTCTTTCTACTTTAATCCTTCCGTGCTTCTTTTCCACTCTGATTCTTCATGTTGTCTCACCTCTTTCCATGTTTTCTCCACAATGTAACTATGCTCTTTCGAAATCATCTTCATTTCTCTGCGCTACGAATCTCTCTTCAAGGATAAGACATTTAAAGAATAGCTAGCCCACGCTATAATCTTAAGATTTTTGTATAACAATTGAGTAATAAAAATGAGTTTTGAATTCTTTGAAACATATTTACATATGTTTAAACAATGACTGTGTATAAGCGGAATCTTCGGTCTTATTACCATAAACCGTGTCACATAAAATATACTTACATAATCACTTGCAATGATTAAAATTCACGAGATATGGGACAAAAAGTTGAATGAGATGGCGTGGAGTGTAGGAGTTCCCTGTGCACCATGTAAATAGCGAGGTGTTATATAACGGCGAGGCCCTGGGCTCAGTTTGCAAACAAGAGAACTATGGACGTGCACGACCGTTGGCTCGCATTGTTTTATTTCACATCATGATTGGGTTGTTGAAAGGTTAACGCTAACTTCGGCCTGAAAATCTAGACCGTTCGCCGCGATGCAGGTGCTGCACTTTCGTTGCGTTATTAACAACCTGTTGGAGAACGATTCGGCCAGTCCGAATTTCGTATTTAAAACCTAGTGGTAAAAAAAAAAACTAACCAAAAACCAATTTCGTAAATAACAAAAAAAATATGTAATTTAAAAATACCACAAAAAAGGAACTATCAAAATATTTCATACAAAACTTATTAATTCGTTTTTGAAAATTATCTATATTTTCTTCTTACCGAAGATCTCTTTGCCCTGTCCTGCCTGAACCTGTCTCAGTAACGTAAAATACTAGGTCTAAAGGGACAAAAACTAAATAAACCTAATTTGCAATAATATTACGAATAAGATGGAGGAAACTACATTGTTCGCCGTAAAACAATTTATAGTTGATTGATTCAATAGTTCGGTAAATGTTTAATGTGGACAATCTGGAGAACTGGGAGAAAATCTATACCTCTGAGATATAAGTTTTTTAAAACTTCTAAGCATTTTAAGCTTCAAATAAGGTGGGCTTTTAAGTCATTCTAGTTCCTAAATAAGACTCAATTTAAATTTGTTCGTAACTTTATTGCATTCCAAATGTAGTAAAACAGATTACAGAATGTTTGAACAGGAAATGTTTAATGAACATTATATTTAACATAATTAAAATTATGAGAATAGAAGTATTAGGAAATGTCAAGCCTAATTTCAAGTTTAAACTTAAAATTTTCATTTTCACAGACTATAATTCTATAACAGATCCATTCTAACGTTTTGTCTGTTCATAAAAATTAAATGGATATGTAAACAGTTATTTTATTACACGAAACAATTTTTACAAATATTTGCCAATTTTAATATACTAAAAAACCGTATGAAAACACGTTTATTTGTGATGGGGAGATTTTCATTCTGAAACTAAGCTCTAAATCAATGTTCAAAGCATTTTTTGTGTAATTAATATAGCTGTATATGACATTTTCTGATAATCTGTTCTATCTTGCTCCATTCTTATTTCTAATGGTGTAGTGGATACAACTATACAATTTTAGGATCTCCTTCTCCAATAAGTGGTTTCTTCCGAAAAGTAAATCTACATACAAGGCACAATGATCTCTTTCTAGGACCTAGAACATAGAAGTTTCCTTAGTTTCTTTCAAAACATCAATATCTCATTTGTCCTTAATATACACGTTTCCATAATCCAAGAAATACAAACTCGAAGAAAATGCGTCCCATAATATATACTTTCAATATCCTCCCTCTCTCTTTCTTTATATATATATATATATATATATATATATATATATATATATAACGTCCTCATTTAATCTCCTCCTTCGTACTATTATCAATAAAACGTATTTTAAACAAATTAATTTCATTTGACTGACGCATCAACTGTGTTTTAGTTAAGTTCTATTAACTGTCACTCGGTGAAGATCGCTTCAATGCGTATAACCACTCCCTGCTGAAACAATATACAAGTATGCACTCGCTAAATCGGTATTTTAATATCTGCATTTACGTATACTGCACAAATAAATAAATAAATATATATATTTATGTGTGTGTGTGTGTGTGTGTGTGTATGTGTGTGTATGTGTGTGTGTATGTGTGTATGTGTGTGTGTGTGTGTGTGTGTGTGTATGTGTGTGTGTGTGTGTGTGTGTGTGTGTGTGTGTGTGTGTGTGTGTGTGTGTGTGTGTGTGTGTGTGTGTGTGTGTGTGTGTGTGTGTGTGTGTGTGTGTGTGTGTGTGTGTGTGTGTGTGTGTGTGTGTGTGTGTGTGTGTGTGTGTGTGTGTGTGTGTGTGTGTGTGTGTGTGTGTGTGTGTGTGTGTGTGTGTGTGTGTGTGTGTGTGTGTGTGTGTGTGTGTGTGTGTGTGTGTGTGTGTGTGTGTGTGTGTGTGTGTGTGTGTGTGTGTGTGTGTGTGTGTGTGTGTGTGTGTGTGTGTGTGTGTGTGTGTGTGTGTGTGTGTGTGTGTGTGTGTGTGTGTGTGTGTGTGTGTGTGTGTATGTGTGTGTGTGTGTGTGTATGTGTGTGTGTGTGTGTGTGTGTGTGTGTGTGTGTGTGTGTGTGTGTGTGTGTGTGTGTGTGTGTGTGTGTAAATAAATACGACATACTCGTAAATGTGTGTGGTTTTCCAATCATAAATGTTTGTATTAATATTATTTAATTACAAAGGGATTTTGCCGAAGTCGAAGACAGAATACAGTACCTTTATCATCCAAAGGGCAGTCGCTCTTTACATGATAAGTGGGAATTTATAATTGGGAGGGGGTGAAAGTTTTATCTTTTTCAAAGAGGAAATGTTGGTTCAGCACTAATATCTTCCAATAGGACAGTCTCTCGAAATATATCAAAAGGGATTCTATGACAGTATATGAAATGTACCCAAGGTCTAAGAGGTAATGTTGGCTCAACATCGTCATAGTCTAATAGGGCAGTTACAGGTATATGACAAGTAGTATTTTATTACAGGTAATGACAAATTTGAAAAAGTCGATGACGGAATAAAGGATGGGCTATCGTCCAGTATGGCTGTATTTCTTTATACTACAAGTAGAGTTCTATAATGGAAATAGAAGGGATTCCATGGTCATAGATGGATTGGGATATCAGAACCGTTATCTCACAATAGACAGTCGCTCTTATATGACAAGTAGGATTCATGATGTAGTGAAAGGGTTGTCAAGTTTCTCAATTCTCTTGGCACCACTTCGTTCGTCCCCTGTGGCGTTCCTATAAATGCAACGACAAATAATTTTGGCAATTTGTTTACAAAGCTCTAAGCAGTTATCCCAATTTGTCTACTTGCGAATACCCTTATAATTTGAATTAGGTTATGGATGAATAAATTTTTGTTTCCCTTGAGGAATAGATCATTACATATATTTAAACTGTTTTTCTACTTTGGTTGGTTTTAATTATATATTACTGTTGAAAGTGAAAGCAGTATGCTATCTTCAATAAACCGTTTTACTTAAGGCGGGTTTTAAATGTTTTACGGTCATTTTTATTACTTATTCTGAACTGGTCAAGTAGATCTGAAACTATCCATCAAGCTAGTGACAATCTGCACTTTATCTTTACGATTCGCTGAACCAAAGCAACCCAGATGTATTTATTGTGCAGCAAATCACCGAAGGCCAAGTTTACTAAGCCATGCGTAACCCTGCTATATCGACTGTTGCTTGTACCCGCTATCTTCCAGATCTGTTGACCTGGTTAATGGATTGCAAAACTAACATTAGCTACTTCATTTTAAACATGTATCTTTTGGGGCTCGAAATAAGGAAATCTGGAAGTATCTTGACTTAGGGGTCTACTTTCAGGATATTCTAAGGAGATAAAAACAAGTTTAACTTATTTCACAATCCTCCCATATCCTCATTCCTATTTCTATCGTGAGTACTACAAAATCGATTCTGAATCTCCTTCACACAAAATATAAGCCACGTTTTCTGTCTTAGCATTACTTTATATTTGATATAACCACTTAATCCGTGATGCTGTAAGCTTTGAGAACCCCGGAGGCAGAACAGATTTTTTACGAACGTTTATTTAATATATAATCTATTTTACCGGATTTTGCCACTGCAATAATTTACCGCGCTGTATTTAGTTTATTGGCTAAACTATAAAAATAAAATTTA
Organism: Prosapia bicincta; assembly: GCA_036971475.1. NCBI lineage: Eukaryota > Metazoa > Arthropoda > Insecta > Hemiptera > Cercopidae > Prosapia > Prosapia bicincta. The sequence goes on from JBAIZL010000361.1 coordinate 307,291, forward strand.
AAAATTTAAAATAAAATTAAACGATTTAAAAAAACATAAAAAAATAATAAGAAAAGTATGGAGCATTATCGTTTTTCGTAGCTTATGCAGAAACCATTTGCCATTAATATTCAGGTATTAATGGCAAAATGTCAGTCTCACATAAGTTACCTATCATTTCTGTTTTTGAGAACTTTCGTAGCTTATGTGGAAACCATTTGCCATTAATATTCAGGTGTTATTGGCAAAATTTCAGTCTCATATAACTTACCTACCATTTCTATTTTTGAGAATTTTCGTAGCTTATGCGGAAACATTTTTCCATTAATATTCAGGTGTTATTGGCAAAATTTCAGTCTCATATAACGTATCTACCATTTCTGTTTTTGAGAACTTTCGTAGCTTATGTGGAAACCATTTGCCATTAATATTAAGGTGTTATTGGCAAAATTTCAGTCTCATATAACGTATCTACCATTTCTGTTTTTGAGAACTTTCGTAGCTTATGTGGAAACCATTTGCCATTAATATTCAGGTGTTATTGGCAAAATTTCAGTCTCATATAACTTACCTACCATTTCTGTTTTTGAGAATTTTCGTAGCTTATGCGGAAACCATTTACCATTAATATTCAGATATTATTTGGCAAAATTTCAGTCTCATATAACTTACCTACCATTTCTGTTTTTGAGAACTTTCGTAGCTGATGTGGAAACCATTTGCCATTAATATTCAGGTGTTATTGGCAAAATTTCAGTCTCATATAACTTACCTACCATTTCTGTTTTTGAGAACTTTTGTAGCTTATGTGGAAACCATTTGCCATTAATATTCAGGTGTTATTGGCAAAATTTCAGTCTCATATAACTTACCTACCATTTCTGTTTTTGAGAACTTTCGTAGCTTATGTGGAAACCATTTGCCATTAATATTCAGGTGTTATTGGCAAAATTTCAGTCTCATATAACTTACCTACCATTTCTGTTTTTGAGAACTTTCGTAGCTGATGTGGAAACCATTTGCCATTAATATTCAGGTGTTATTCGCAAAATTTCAGTCTCATATAACTTACCTACCATTTCTGTTTTTGAGAACTTTCGTAGCTTATGTGGAAACCATTTGCCATTAATATTCAGGTGTTATTGGCAAAATTTCAGTTTCATATAACTTACCTACCATTTCTGTTTTTGAGAACTTTCGTAGCTTATGTGGAAACCATTTGCCATTAATATTCAGGTGTTATTGGCAAAATTTCAGTCTCATATAACTTACCTACCATTTCTGTTTTTGAGAATTTTCGTAGCTTATGCGGAAACCATTTACCATTAATATTCAGATATTATTGGCAAAATTTCAGTCTCATATAACTTACCTACCATTTCTGTTTTTGAGAACTTTCGTAGCTTATGTGGAAACTATTTGCAATTAATATTCAGGTGTTATTGGCAAAATTTCAGTCTCATATGAGTTACCTACCATTTCGGTTGTTATGAAATCTTTGCTAAACGAAATGCAAATATTAAATGATATCAATAATGAAAAGGATATAAGGATAGGATAAAAGATGTAGTCTTTTAGTTGCTAAAATCCCTAAATTGTTGCCTAATACGGATTGGGTACGGTCTTTTTAAAAGTGAACACCTGCCCACGAAAAAAAAACTCTGATACAGGATTGTTTTTCCTTTTAGTAAAACATAAGACAAATATTAAGGTGAATAATAGTAATCACTTTAGATTCTTTAGTTTGTGTACTTGCGGAAGCGTTTCGAAGCAGTCGTCTCATTGACGAAGCTGACCCGCTACTCTGGATTAGTCATCGAGTAACTGGTTAGCTTTGACAATGAAACGATTATTTCGAAACGCGTCAGGAACTAAGTTATTCGTTTCCTAGTTACTCAAGTAATTACTTTTGATTTGATATTATTTGCTGATTATATTATTTTATTTTTGTTTTAATATCATTGGCTGCATATGAACGGGTTACGTTATCTTTTTATGTTAAATTTTTATTCAATTTTTAAATAAAATAAATGCAAGTTATAAAATATCGAAATTAAAATACTTGTTCACTCAATTTTTAAATAAAATAAATGCAAGTTATAAAATATCGAAACTTAAAATACTTGAATGAAACACTTTTAAATATTGGTACATCTCGAATGAAATATTTTAATATTTATATTCTGTGAGATTCGGAGCTAATTCATAACTCCAAAGCAAAAGTTTGAAAAATTGAGTTCAATTTTAAGCAATGTATTGTTTACTGTTATACCTGGTTGATGAATAAAGCTAATTAAATTGGTTCTCAATTAAATACATTCAAAAATCTAATAATGTTCAACGAATTTTAAATAGCTGATCAGGTTGGCATTAGTTGAAGAAATCAACTTAACGGTTGCAAGAAATAAAAAGATATACCTGTAAACCGAGCTATGAAGTTACATTTGCAAAAACTACTATATGCAAATATGAAATTGAGTCTATTAGACTTTTTAAAAGTTCGTCAAGAATTGCATCCTCTGTCATGGATGCAGGCTAAGGATAGCCCATTTATGAGCTCTTCGGGAGTTTTATTTTTCAAAATTGTGGTTATCACCAAACGTAGATTCGGACATTGAAGCCCTTTACGGATATTGTCAACAATCATCAGTTTATTGACGTCTCGTTTCATACAATGATAATATTTAAAATACGTTATTTGAATATATTTATGGATTTTTGAAATTTATATAAAATTTACGGCAGAGGCAGCCAATATTACAATTGTTTAAAAATAAAATTACAAGCCGATAAAAACAAAAATATTTAATTTAATGTGGGAAGAACGGTTTAGTCCTGGAATTCAATTTAGTTAATTAATATTACAGAAAATGTCGTCCCACTTGACACTGATATGTCCCCACAAAGACTTTGTATTCAGCTGTCGCCCATATCGAAAGAACGCATCTAGCATTAGCAATGGATGGCCGGTGGGTCGTGAAATGCGGTCGCATGATAGTTTCCAACTACAATTTTGGTTGTGTGGTATAATAAACTTTTGCCATAATGTTTTTTTTAAGGTTTTTAATGGTTTCATTTTTTAATACTTGAGAAATAAAAAACAAAAGTTTGAAAATGAGTTCCTCTTTAAATCATATACCTTTACAATTATAGACAGGTTGATAAAAGAGGCTAATTAAAAATGTCCCGAATAAATACACTCAAAATTTAATGAATAATCAACGTCCATTAAGAAAGATGCCCAAGGCAGTATCTAAATAACGTGGACCTTGGATTGTTTCATACTTTTGGATTATTTTTCTGCCTTGGAATAAATTTCATAAGATTCATAAGTTCGGATTAACTTTCTGCCTTGGATTAATTTTCAAAAGTTTGGATTAACTTTCTGCCTTGGAATAAATTTCATAAGATTTATAAGTTCGGATTAACTTTCTGGCTTGGATTAAGTTTCATAAGTTTGGATTAACTTCCTGCCTTGGATTAAGTTTCATAAGTTTGGAAAAACTTTTGCCTTGGATTAAGTTTCATAAGTTTGGATTAACTTCCTGCCTTGGATTAAGTTTCATAAGTTTGGATTAACTTCCTGCCTTGGATTAAGTTTCATAAGTTTGGAAAAACTTTTGCCTTGGATTAAGTTTCATAAGTTTGGATTAACTTCCTGCCTTGGATTAAGTTTCATAAGTTTGGAAAAACTTTTGCCTTGGATTAAGTTTTATAAGTTTAGATTAACTTTCTGCCTTGGATTAAGTTTCATAAGTTTGGAAAAAGTTTTGCCTTGGATTAAGTTTCATAAGTTTGGATTAACTTCCTGCCTTGGATTAAGTTTCATAAGTTTGGAAAAACTTTTGCCTTGGATTAAGTTTCATAAGTTTAGATTAACTTTCTGCCTTGGATTAAGTTTCATAAGTTTGGAAATATTTTCTGCCTTAGATTAAGTTTCATAAGTTTGAATTAACTTCCTGCCTTGGATTAAGTTTCATAAGTTTGGAAAAACTTTTGCCTTGGATTAAGTTTCATAAGTTTAGATTAACTTTCTGCCTTGGATTAAGTTTCATAAGTTTGGAAATATTTTCTGCCTTAGATTAAGTTTCATAAGTTTGAATTAACTTCCTGCCTTGGATTAAGTTTCATAAGTTTGGAAAAACTTTTGCCTTGGATTAAGTTTCATAAGTTTGGATTAACTTCGTGCCTTGGATTAAGTTTCATAGGTTTGGATTAACTTTCTGCCTTGGATTAAGTTTCATAAGTTTGGAAAAACTTTCTGCCTTGGATTAAGTTTGTTCATCAATCGTATCCGATATGGTTATTCTTAAAAATCTGTGGCAAGTAGAATTTGTAATGTGTAACTAATTAAAATTACGGAATTGAAATAAAACAAAGCGTAAGAGATTTTTCTCTATAAATGTAGCCTTTGAATATTAGTGGCGAATAAAAACTATTTTCGTTATTTCTGTAACCTGTATTCCCGTACGTTGCCCCTCGCTTGCCGCATGCGCTTGGGAGTATGTGCAATTAACGAACACATTTCGTGCAAGCCGGCCAGTAAAGCTTACATAACCTAAAAGGAGCAAAACTGTCTCCGACCATGATGCAAACAGTTTAGCCAACTGACTTTCAATAACTTTATCCGAACAATCTCTACGTGCAAGCCCACAAACGGAATAGCACAGGTTACAATCGCCTTTCACTGGCTTAGTGACGATTTATTTATTTAGACCACTCCTTATTTTGTAATTGTTAGCTTCTTTGTCGTTGTAAATTAATAACGTCAATCGGGATAAAGAGTAGGAACTCTATTAAAACTGAGTGACAAATTTCGTTATTAAATCATGCACATTTTGTTTATGTGGTTTTTGAGTGTTGTGATTTCAAACTGTGTTGGTTGGACGAAATCCAAGCAAATGGAATAATAAATCAAATGTAAATTTATTACCTGATGTATATTTACTTACTATCGCTAAACGGTTGTAAATGAAACCACATTTGATTAAATAATAACTAATATATTACACAAGTTGTTTTGGCAAAAGGCAAAGCAGATTTAGTGTTTGTAGGAAACAACTCGAATTAAATACTACGAAAAATAAACGACCCTATGTCACAACCAATTGAAACAACTGACTGAATTTTAATATACTCATCTTCACATATCTGTTAGAAATATTTGAATATATTCGAGTATATTTTTCTGTTTTTCCTAATATTATATTTTCCTTTGTTGGCACGCTTTGGAATGACAAAAGGAAGAGCGTTTGTTTTGAAATTTTAAATGAAGATTGTCCATTACACTTGGAACGTCATTGGCTTTATAGAAAACGTTTTTTTTAATGCACAGCGAAAAAAACTTGGGGCTACATTGTCATAGCTTAGTGGGGACTACTTCACGTAGGTAAGGCGGCCGGCGCTACGCAACAAGCATAACTTTCTCGCAGTGAACGATAGGAAATGTATCTGAAAATTATATTAACAGTATTATTTAAGACCCAAATTCCTACCCGCAGCCAGTGTCATGTGACCTCGGGTGCCACCAAACCCCCTCCTTCTCTGACTGACTGACTGATCCAGATTCCTACCCGCAGCCAGTCGCGTGACAGACGCTGCATAACCTAGGGGTCACCAAACCCCCTCCTTCTCTGACTGACTGACTGATCCAGATTCCTACCCGCAGCCAGTCGCGTGACAGACGCTGGATAACCTAGGGGGTCACCAAACCCCTTCCTTCTCTGACTGACTGACTGACCCAGATTCCTACCCGCAGCCAGTGTCGCGTGACAGACGCTGCATAACCTCGTGGGTCACCAAACCCCTTCCTTCTCTGACTGACTGACTGATCCAGATTCCTACCCGCAGCCAGTGTCGCGTGACAGACGCTGCATAACCTAGGGGGTTACCAAACCCCTTCCTTCTCTGACTGACTGACTGATCCAGATTCCTACCCGCAGCCAGTCTCGCGTGACAGACGCTGCATAACCTCGGGGGTCACCAAACCCCTTCCTTCTCTGACTGACTGACTGATCCAGATTCCTACCCGCAGCCAGTGTCGCGTGACAGACGCTGCATAACCTAGGGGGTCACCAAACCCCCTCCTTCTCTGACTGACTGACTGATCCAGATTCCTACCCGCAGCCAGTGTCGCGTGACAGACGCTGCATAACCTAGGGGGTTACCAAACCCCTTCCTTCTCTGACTGACTGACTGATCCAGATTCCTACCCGCACCAGTGTCGCGTGACAGACGCTGCATAACCTCGGGGGCCACCAAACCCCCTCCTTCTCTGACTGACTGACTGATCCAGATTCCTACCCGCAGCCAGTGTCGCGTGACAGACGCTGCATAATCTATGGGGTCATCAAACCCCCTCCTTCTCTGACTGACTGCTGAACACGTAAAAGGAGGACCTAAGGTGCATCAATCACTTGATGCTGATGTGAGTACAGCTCACTTTGAATTCACCTAATTCTGCTGGCATATCCCCACATAACCTACTTCTTAAAGTTGTAATTTCTATATTATCATTACGTAATTTAAACCCACCAATATTATATAACCTTACGAGATTACTAATAAATGTTATTGAGGCTACTATTCTTACAGGATCAGAAGGAGGAGAAATTGCCTTCATACCCCAGTATTCATATGATTCCTACTGATTTACCTTTACAGTTTAAGAGACTTCAATTCCCAAATAAATTTCCGTTCGGAATTACAATTATTACAGTTTAAAGGCAATCATTTCAATATGTTGATATTGATTTGCGCTCACGTAGTTTTCACGTTGTCATGAAAGTTATCAGAACATTTTTCAAGAACAGGAAAACCGGAAAATCTCTTTATTCTATTGCCAGAAGGTTTAAAAAAAAGTTATTTATTCTGAAGTTCTTCAAAATAAATATTTCAAAAGATATTGGAGACGAGGCCGCTACGGGGGATGCTAATTTAGTTTGCATAACAGGTGTTTAAAAACGAATTATATTGTGATTTATTAACTGTAAATTATTACACAATATCAAGAGCACAGTGGTACAATATATAACAATGAAAGTATTGGAAAGAACCCCAATACCACAAAAATAATAAAAAATAACAAATAAAACAAGTTACTTAAGATTAAACCCTTATGTACATTTCGATGACCATGTTATCATCATCAGAGGGTCTTATTACAAAATACAGTACATCATTCTAGTTTGTAACTTCTTGTGTGCTAGATTGTATTTTGTAATAAGACCCTCTGATGATGATGACATGGTCATCGAAATGTACATAAGGATTTAATCTTAAGTAACTTGTTTTATTTGTTATTTTTTATTATTTTTGTGGTATTGATGTTCTTTCGAATATATTCATTGCAGATTATTAGTTTAAAGTGCTATTGAGTCGAAAATGTTTTAATTTATAAGTTAACAAATATAATAATTTATTAAAATAAATCTGACCAAAGAGTTTATTATACAAAATGTATTCTATTTGTATTAGCCCGTTATATTTGAAATATATTTAATTTATATTTTGTGGCTAAATTGTTTTCTTTTAAAAACAGAAATTAATTTATTATTTATATACTTATTCTAGGAATACTTATTGAAATTAGTTATCTATGATGTAGAATGATTTCATATACAACCAGAATGGGCTGTAGGGGTTTATCAAGAACTCTAAACTCAAGATAGAATTCATGGAAATAGTTCATAGTTAAATTTAAAAGTGGATAAGAATCGTATTTAAAGATGTAATTATATGAAAGTACTCAAATATATATATATATATATATATATATCTCGAATAAAAACAACATTTTGAAAAATCTGCCCAATGTAAATAATTTATTTTCATAAAAATCATCTATTTTAAATTTAATTTTTATAATTTTCTTGACATTCCTTTCTTCTGATATCGCAGCTGTACTGAGAAAATATTTGAAGTTAAGAAGTATATTTATCGATTCCATTTGCAATCCATGTAACAGTTCTTAGCTGATTAGAGATATATTAGAGGGACAGTTTTACCAAAACATTTAGTTTAGTCAAGTGATCTACCAACTTGTCAACTCAGCTGCAATATATATGAATATTGTAAACAAATAGAGTCACATAGTTAAAAAAAAGGTTGAATTTAATACAAATAAAACGCGTAGCCTACAGTAGAAAACAGACTTTCGGGAAAGGCGTATTTGTTTTAAATTTGAATATTACATTTTGTTCAGTGTTTGTTCTGTTTTCATGTTTAACTATTTGTACTTTTTTTCGATCTAAAACGCATTTATTTTTTAAAAATTACTAATTTTCTGTGTTATAACTTATTTATTTGTTGTAGGTCATTCAATAAAAAGTAATTTGCTTCGTTATGTTACTTAATCATCTTGAATGGATTATTTAAAAATTTATGAATATAATGCCTTACCTAGTCCCGTCATTGTGACACATTTTGGCGCGTTTCGTCTGGAACAGTTTTTTTAAAAAAGGTTTCTTTAATAAAAGACTTTAAAGTAATAACTACATTAATGAGACAGAAATTGTTTATAGCCAAAATAAACGAATAAACTGTGTTTTTAGTAGCTGCAATATTTTTTTTATTATGAATATTTCTCCATTAAAATTACTAATACATCATAGCAACCCAAGAGGGTAGCAATAATGATTTAAAACCAGTGCAACCGTAGAAATGGTTTCAAGGACGATTGCAGCTCACGGCAAGGGCAAGCACCTGTCTGTTGCCCCTGTGACAAGTACCGCATAACGTATCCTCAAGGTTCCTTTGCATGGCCTACTCATGTCCAAATCATTAAATCAATAACTTGGGTCAATTATGAATTTATGTCCTCTCCGGGCAAGTAGGTTACGGGCAAACTGGTGCGGGTGTATTTATTGAGCCAATGGAGGGGCCCGATCATAAATCTGGGTCATCTGTTGTAGAACACTGGCTGACTATATTTCTTCCCAATGAGCTTTGTTGCAGCTTCATGAGGGCTTTGACCACCGGATATTAAGCCTCTTTAAGAGTTACCATATGGTTCGTTAATTAGATTTGCTATAACCCTTTTAAGTAGTTGTGTAGTGGTTAAAAGAAGCTGCGCTATACTTGGTTGTTTTTATCCAAATATGAAGCTGAGCAACAGACAAACATAGAAACAAAACAGACAAACATAGAAAGGTAGAAACATTAACATATGTAGAAACCCCTTCGCGATACATCCGTTTGTTAACGCCTCATTAATGGGACGATTGCTTCTACCCGTTTAGTGACAACCTTAACAGAAGACCTTATGTAGAGCTTACATAATGTTTAATACATTAAGCGCAGCTGAAGCAATAAAACACTTTAAGCCTACGAGTCTGTTTTATTAATACCAGATTGGCGCGTTTGCACACAAAGCCTATCGTGACGGGTTCGAACAAAATATCTCAAGGATCTTTCGATCCGGGATCGGAGCGGATTGATATCGGTCGATATTTGTTATGTATATTGTAATTTCTTTTGTTTTAACATACATATTTTATTCGTTGTGTCTTTTTTATAATTACATCCGTAACCTTTGGGTTTTCACAGTTACAAGGGCGTGCGCCTATACTTTCATATTGTTTTATAATCTCTTTTTAGACTGTTTACACGTGTACACTACCAAACCACCAGTCCAAGGACATAGCGTCAACCAGCTAAACGTGCTCCTATAGGAGTTATTAGAACACGATCTCGTCAGATTTTAATTTAAAAATAATTAGACGTTAGGATCTGGTCGGTTGCTTCGAGATGCAGAGAAAGAAGTTTAATCCCAGTGAATGTAAAAAAAGTATTTCAACAATAAAAACAGACAATAAACGACGGCAAAACCAAGTATTAAAATCTGTGACTAACAGGAGACCAACGTAGGGTGCCTGTTTATAATTTTTTCGTAACAAATCTTTTATTTAAAATCTCTGATACAGTAATGCGATCATTCATTCAAAATGCGTGAGTTGTGTTTGTGTTTGTGTGTGTGTCGTATATCTGTGTGTGTGTGTGTGTGTGTGTGTGTGTGTGTGTGTGTGTCAGGGTGATAGCCCCCGAAACACACGTTCCACACCCTACCAACAACGTGGACACATTTACGCGAATTTTGCGTAAACTGTATATGGTGATGATGGACATTGTACGGCCGACACTCGCAAGTTCAACCGCTGTCAAAATATGATTCCATCTGACTTACCATATCCTGGTACCTGTGGTTTTTCGAGCGTGATCTGCTAGAGGACAAATCCCTGGACTTTATTTAAAAAACCATAGCAATGGAGTTTCAGGCGAACGTTGAACCAAAACAATGTCGTAGGGTGAAATCCTTACATTTTTGGGAAAGGCAAAAAAGAATATAGCCCCACAAATGGGAGAACTATAAGCAGGCAGCGCAATGTCTAAAAACCCAAATCACACCATTGACTGTGGCCCATTCTGTTACAAAAAATTACATCTTGCTAGGAGATGCCGAAATGTTCCTCCCGGGGGAAGAAACAGCCCGCTTCTCGCCAACCTCAGATTTACGCCTGGAAAACCACTCTCTTTCAAAGAATATGTTATGGGACATCTAACTGAGGATAGCTGCGTTAGGGACGATCAATGTCAAATATCCAGAACCAGAGTGGCTCCGCATACCAGTGATGGTTCATCCATGCCGGGAACAGGGAATACCGGAGCTGGCCATATCTCCAAGGCTTTCCAAGGCTGCATAGCAGTGGGGGCACCTCTCACAAATTATGATGGGGAGATCGCTGCAATACATGAGGCAGCAAAAAGATTAGAAGACTTCGAACAGAACCAAAAAGCTGTATTTGTAATAGACTGCCAAGCTGCAATAACTACACTCTCAAACAGCAAGTACACTGATTGCAAGAAAACATCTGCATACCGATTGAGACTCTCCAACCTAAAAGAAGGTGGCTGGACCTTACACCTGCAGTGGATCCCAATTCGTGTTGGCGTGGAAGGAACGAAAACGCCGATGTTTTCGCTAAAAATGGTGCTGCTCTCCAGAAACCACCTTGCACTCAGTCCTGTTCTTCTGCAAAGACCGAAATCAACCAAGAGGTAAACAACTGGACCAGAACACGCTTCAGGCAAGCCAGCATAGGGAAGAAATGGGCTAAGCTGATAGACTCTCCTATACCCCGAAACCTGCCTAGAAATGTAGCAGTAGCTGCCTAGAGATGTAGATGTAGCTGCCAAGAGATGTAGCAGTGGCTGCGTTCAGTGACTACCTGGCAACATATCTGCACCGCATCGGGTTAAGCGCAGATGTGTGGCTGTACGCTGTGCTAACACCGCAGGATGGACGCACCCCACCTACCCCAGAGTCCTGCCCTATCAGCCAATTCTGTGGACAAAGAAGAAGACAACTACAGGGAGATTTCCCGCCTCTACTGGTCAGCCTGCCGCCAAATGGCTAACCTTCCAAGGGTGGACGTTGACTAGTAAGTAAGTAAGTTATTTAAAAACCAACCAAAATGTTCATACTTATTTATGTGTTTACATGTACATTTTAATTTCTGTTTAACTGTAAAAATTTATCTATAACTTTTGTAATGCAAGGGTATTTCTTCAAGAATCTTATTTCTAACTTAATTTAATTATTTACTTTTACTCTTGTTGCCAGTTGGGAAAATTTCAGAAATATTATTTAGTTGATTTACCACAGGCTATATATATTAATTTTATAGAACTTGATATAGCTATATGGAAATTAAAATATAAAATAAAATTTGTTCTTGCAAAACATAATACAAATTCTTACTTAAATTTCATTGAATATTTGGTATTTATAATAATTTTTAAGAGCGGTTGTTTAAACATGAAATTCACTTGAATTTGTTATCAAGTTCAGAAACGTTCATGTAATGTTTGCATAAATTTCATCAATCAATTAGTATATACTTTTATTTTAAAGTTTCAAACATTTATAGTCATCGTGAATCTACATACATATTTAAATGCAACATCAGAATATTTTATAATAATTTATTTTATTTTATGTCCATATAATTATTTGTAGAAGTAGAAGGCGACATTACTTCCTACTGACTTTATTTTTAATTTATATTTGTGTCCTCTAACATAAATCTGAAGGATTTCAAACCCATTTTACATGAATAACATCGTTACAGTTATTTACTGTAGATGATTTTAATATCTAATATATGCAGCTAAAATAAGTTATATTACCCTAAGTACTCAATCATTTATTACTGACTTTCTTTCTGGATTTTTATTCTTTTACTTATATTGACTTTTGAATATTTAGTGTTTTGACTTTGTTAAATGTGAACTTGTAACTTTAATCTTATGATTTTAGAAATTGCAATTTATATTTGCATACATTTTTATTTCATGACCACCAAGTAAATTGCTATTTAAAAAAAATCATTTGCTCATATATTTTTCAGTCATTAATAATCAATAAGTGATTAAATTTTTATTCAAAGAAATTTGAAGCTATGATTTTAAGCAATTTACAAAATTTAATAAATGAATATTTTGACTATTAAAGTTCAGACTTGCCCTAGAAACTTTCACTGTGATCGGTCCTTTTCTTCGTCATGATTTTCTTGGTCTAGACTCTTGTAGCAATCGCAAATGAGGTTTTAGGGCCACCCTTAATACTTTCTATATTTTTTTAAACAGTGAAAAAGTTAAAATTAGACATCGCGGGAGATGGAAGGCAGACTATCTCCACGTCCATCTTGGGTTTGATTTTCGGCTTAGCCACGGACAGCATCCTGGACTCTCCTTGGATCTCCGGATCAAACGTGCGTCCTTCACGAGAGATGATTTATCTCTCCTGCCATCGGACAGTACCCACTTCCTCTGCTACGCGGTTTATTTGTTTATTAAAACTTTGTCCTAACTTGAAAACAGATTGTCCTATTGGACTTGCTTCCGACGATTTGTGCTCGTTTTCTAGCTGCTGCTGTAAAATGTCATCTATTGTGTAAAATTTTCATATTTCTTAAAACCATAATCTTTCTCATAACTTAAGATTTTGTTACCAACTTGAATGACAGTTCTACGCCACTCCGTTCGTAACTTACGCTTTAACAACACTCGAAACTATTTTCTCCCGCACTTGACACTTTTATAATTTTTGGACCATTTATTAAACCATTTATTAATTAATTTATTAGTTTTTATGAAATAAATTTGTTATTAAATTTTATTTTTAGAATATTTTGTTTTTATTGGTTTTTGAACTCTTCTCAAAATTTGGTGGTTCCTTTTTTTAATTTTTTTATTTTATTTTTTTAGTTTTGTTTATTAATATTAACAAAAATTAAATTAATTTTAATTTTGTGTATAAAAAGACAAAAATAATTATTTCCAAGTTGCTATGATTCGTTAACAAAATCGACCCTTTGGACCGGCCTTGATTACTTCAATATATAGGGAACCTGGCTTGGTGCTACACTCCATAGCAGCTATCATTCTTAAACTCTTAAAATAATATTTTTAAATATTTTGCCCAAGTGCAAAATCTGCAACTTTTAGACTATTTTGGCCGTCTCAGTGTGTGTGTGTGTTTGTTGTTTGTGTGTGTGTGTGTGTGTGGGTGGGTGTGTGTGGGTGTCTGTGTGTGTGTGTGTGTGTGATTTTGGACACATTATTTAGGTAATATTAAAATGAAATAACTTGTGCAATAAATTTATAAGATAAAAAACTAATACATAACTAAATTTAACAGAGTATTAAAATAGTTAAAATATATCGTATCGCTTTCAAGTACAATATTTTTTTCTGTTCGTTTCCATTTGTTTACATCTTTATTCTTTTGTTCTCCAACTTTATAGCCAATGAAAGGCTAGTGTAGCTAGTAATTAAGTGATAAAACCGAAGCAAGGCCGGTCGTTCACTAACATAATTATGCAACAACGGCTGTTTTAGTTTGAATACCTTAGAAAAATATACGTAGAAAAAAAGATTAAAAAAACGTAAGCGAGGTCATGATGCTAAAAGAGTGAAACATCAGAGAGAGAGTCGATTAGTGACACACAAAACGGACAAAAAATGCTTCCGATCCTCTTTGTTGTTGTGTCTTTATTAATAATAAAATATTCGTTATCTCAAATTGAAATTCGCTTCAATGGATTAATTCATTCAAAACAAGTAATACATGAATAATTTAAAATTGATATTAATTAATTATTTTTCCAATAAATTAATTAAACACGTATTTTAATAGTTTAAAAAACAATAATCGGAATCGACACTTTTAATCAATAAAGAATTGAGTATCGACGATTACACGATACCATTATAATCAACGATTTTTGGAATCGATAATCGGAATCGGCCCATCCCTAAAAATAATAATATTATTTTTCAAAAAGAATATTTGATATTTGGTTGCGGACCGAGTAAAGGCTTGAGGCACTTTTTGGTGTCAATAAGGAATTATTTAAGTACTTCAGGTACATGGCTCTACCTTTGTAAGCCTAGCATGGAAATTGTGTCCAAGCCTTAGTACTTTACATTCCCTGTTCTTACTTATAGTGTATGCTTCTATGGTATGTGTAATACAACATATGAGAGACTTGGTCCTTTTTATAAGGTAACTGTACACGAATAGGTGTACATTAGAGTTTTTATTTTAAAACAATTATAATACTCAACGATAATAGCTATAATTCTCTTCAGAAGCTAAATGAAACGGAAAACAAAAATCTTGTAATTTCTTTACAAATATCCTGGATCTACTCATCATTTAAACCAGTTAAGACAAATGCTTAAGTAAAATGTTAAAATTCAAAATAATAAACAATTTAAAGTTTGAAAAAAAAATGCTTCAAGCACTTCTCAAAGTACGCGACATCGTACAGTATATCCGTGGTACGAAACCTATGAAAGAGTTGTGGAATATTCAGATATCTCTCCGACTGATGAATGCTTTTGTTAGCGCCTCGACCAGCGGTTCAGCACCAGATAACATCTGTTTAGGTACATAACTGGAGTCACGATCTGTTGCGTGATGTAACAACAGCTGTGGGATATCATTCGTCTTTGTGCATCAGCTGACATTGTTGTATTGTTATGCAACCGAGACCGAATCTCTAGTATTATTGAATGCAAACTCGGTGTTTACTTTACATTCTGAATTTATCGACGTATTTGTCGGATTTTCGGATTTTGAAATTCAAGTACTATTAGACTAATCGGGAATAAGAGAGATGGGGGAGAAATAATGAGAATACAGACGCATTGTTTCTAGAAAAGATCATAGAAGAAGTTTTAAAACTAAATACGTATAAAACATAAGTGACACCGTAATCAATTAAGCTATGAGGTAATCAATTTTATTGTATTATGTTTATTATGTGTGCCTATCTGTTAGAATCAAGGAGAGGGTGATCGATCTATAATTGCTGTATCATTGTGTGGCACCATCATTAAAATCATGTATGGAATGAAAGCCTCTAAGATGAACTTGCCTCCTTGCTCTAGAGGCTGGGACTGTGAAGAACTAGACTAGATCCCAACCATTTCCTCGGGAAGCAGATTTGTTAATAAAAACGACAAAACTAAAAGAAAAATAGACGAGGAACGCCATCGGTTTCAAGAGATGTTTTCAATCTAAGCCAATGTTGTATTTCAGAAATTTTCAAGATGGATACTTTAATATCGTTCTGAAAGCAAATAACGGGAATAGCCAGTTGCTAGGGTTAGCTATATCATTTATGAGGATATTAGGAATAACATAACCTACAAATCTAGTATTATTCAGCGCCAGTATTACGATGATAGTTATCTAATATGAATTACGTCGCCTATGAAGCCAGTATGAATAAC
Organism: Prosapia bicincta; assembly: GCA_036971475.1. Taxonomy (NCBI): domain Eukaryota; kingdom Metazoa; phylum Arthropoda; class Insecta; order Hemiptera; family Cercopidae; genus Prosapia; species Prosapia bicincta. The sequence goes on from JBAIZL010000361.1 coordinate 323,071, forward strand.
GTCACCTATGAAGCCAGTATAAATAACGTAGCCTATGAAGCCAGTATGCATAACGTAGCCTATGAAGCCAGTATGAATAACGTAGCCTATGAAGCCAGTATGAATAACGTAGCCTATGAAGCCAGTATGAATAACGTCGCCTATGAAGCCAGTATGAATAACGTTGCCTATGAAGCCAGTATGAATAACGTCGCCTATGAAGCCAGTATGAATAACGTAGCCTATGAAGCCAGTATGAATAACGTAGCCTATGAAGCTAGTATGAATAACGTAGCCTATGAAGCCCGTATGAATTGCGTAGCCTATGAAACCCGTATGAATAACGTTGCCTACTAGGCCAGTATGAATAACGTCGCCTATGAAGCCAGTATGAATAACGTAGCCTATGAAGCCAGTATGAATAACGTAGCCTATGAAGCCAGTATGAATAACGTTGCCTATGAAGCCAGTATGAATAACGTTGCCTATGAAGCCCGTATGAATAACGTAGCCTATGAAATCAGTATAAATAACGTCGCCTATGAAGCCAGTATGAATAACGTAGCCTATGAAATCAGTATGAATAACGTCACCTATAAAGCCAGTATGAATAACGTAGCCTATGAAGCCAGTATGAATAACGTCGCCTATGAAGCCAGTATGAATAACGTAGCCTATGAAGCCAGTATGAATAACGTCGCCTATGAAGCCAGTATGAATAACGTCGCCTATGAAGCCCTTATGAATAACGTTGCCTACTAAGCCAGTATGAATAACGTAGCCTATGAAGCCAATATGAATAACGTCGCCTATGAAGCAGTATAAATAACGTAGCCCATGAAGCCAATATGAATAACGTCGCCTATGAAGCCAGTATGAATAACGTTGCCTACTAAGCCAGTATGAATAACGTAGCCTATGAAGCCAATATGAATAACGTAGCCTATGAAGCCAATATGAATAACGTAGCCCATGAAGCCAATACGAATAACGTCGCCTATGAAGCCAGTATGAATAACGTCGCCTATGAAGCCAGTATGAATAACGTAGCCTATGAAGCCAGTATCAATAACGTCGCCTATGAAGCCAGTATGAATAACGTCGCCTATGAAGCTCTTATGAATAACGTTGCCTACTAAGCCAGTATGAATAACGTAGCCTATGAAGCCAATATGAATAACGTCGCCTATGAAGCCAGTATGAATAACGTTGCCTACTAAGCCAGTATGAATAACGTAGCCCATGAAGCCAGTATGAATAACGTCGCCTATGAGGCCCTTATGAATAACGTTGCCTACTAAGCCAGTATAAATAACGTAGCCCATGAAGCCAATATGAATAACGTCGCCTATGAAGCCAGTATGAATAACGTTGCCTACTAAGCCAGTATGAATAACGTAGCCTATGAAGCCAGTATGAATAACGTCGCCTATGAGGCCCTTATGAATAACGTTGCCTACTAAGCCTGTATGAATAACGTAGCCTATGAAGCCAGTATGAATAACGTAGCCTATAAAGCCAGTATGAATAACGCAGCCTATGAAGCCCGTATGAATTGCGCAGCCTATGAAGCCCGTAACGTTGCCTACTAAGCCAGTATGAATAACGTAGCCTATGAAGCCAGTATGAATAGCGTAGCATATGAAACCAGTATGAATAACGTCGCCTATGAAGCCAGTATGAATAACGTAGCCTATGAAGCCCGTAACGTTGCCTACTAAGCCAGTATGAATAACGTAGCCTATGAAGCCAGTATGAATAGCGTAACCTATGAAGTCAGTATGAATAACGTAGCCTATGAAGCCAGTATGAATAACGTAGCCTATGAAGTCCGTAACGTTGCCTACTAAGCCAGTATGAATAACGTAGCCTATGAAGTCAGTATGAATAGCGTAGCATATGCAACCAGTATGAATAACGTCGCCTATGAAGCCAGTATGAATAACGTAGCCTATGAAGTCCGTAACGTTGCCTACTAAGCCAGTATGAATAACGTAGCCTATGAAGCCAGTATGAATAGCGTAGCATATGAAACCAGTATGAATAACGTCGCCTATGAAGCCAGTATGAATAACGTAGCCTATGAAGCCCGTAACGTTGCCTACTAAGCCAGTATGAATAACGTAGCCTATGAAGCCAGTATGAATAGCGTAACCTATGAAGTCAGTATGAATAACGTAGCCTATGAAGCCAGTATGAATATCATCGCCTATGATGGATTATGAATATTAGTGGTGGTTTGTGCCACCTGGTTTTAAGGCCCCAAAACCATGTCATCGCTTGCGCCAGCCAACTCCTCGCGATCTGCCTCAGTATTACATGCGCATGCTGTTCCCCTTTCCCGAGTGTAGGAATGAGGATAGATTACCCACGTATCAAGCACTTTCCATGAAAAGTCATGAGATAGGTATATGAAGTACCTTGCTAAGAGGGGGGTGAAGAAAGAAACCCTGCAAAGGAAAATCCTGCGATAGATCATGGAGGGACTCTGAAGTCTAAGATATATCTATGCTAAGGGATAAGAATGGATATTGTGTTGGATTATTTATTCCACTACAAATACATTGAAGCGCTATAGGCGTCGGTAAAGAAGTGTATAGGCATTAGTCATACACGCTACAGGGTGAGAAACAGAAGGTTAGGACTAGGGTAATTGATCTACGATTACTGTTAGTGATGTAAATGGCAGTAACGTGTGAGCAGGGTAGTTAAACTGATGTACATCTGCCCTCTGTAGGGATGAAAGTGAGGTGTCTCCTCTTCTGGTGAAATGAAATAATGAAGATCATGTGGTAAAATGTATACATGTCCACTTAAAACTCCAATTTTACCACTAATATTAAATTTACAAATTCAACCCAAAATAACATTTCGTGCAGTCATCCACACAGGAAACCTAATACAAAATACAACGAAGGAAAAGATATTGCTTTTACAAGATTTAGAGAAAGAAAGTCAGTAACGAAGATATTTGGAGGCCTCTGAATTATCCAGCGTCTGTCTGTAGCAACAATGGTAGGGATGTTGGAAAAGGGCTTTTGTTGTTGGCTGGATTTGAAGGAGGTGTTTCTGGCAAGGCAGAACATTATCCTAGTGAGATGGTAAAAAAATGTATTTTAAGGCATGAGGTGTTAAATTCATTTAAAATTTACAAATTCAACCCAAAATAACATTTCGTGCAGTCGTCCTCACAGTAAACGTAATACAAAATTCAACGAAGGAAAAGATATTGTTTTTACAAGATGTAGTAAGGAAGATGTTTGGATGGCGGCTGAATTATATAGCGTCTGTCTGTCGCGGCAACGGTAGGGATGTTGGGAAAGGCTTTTTGTTGTTGGCTGGATTTGAAGGAGGTGTTTCTGGCATGGCAGGACATTATCCTGGTGCGATAGTAGAAAAGTGTATTTTAATGGAGGGGGCTTACATTCAATTAAACCAGAAAGGGGAATCATGTCCTTCATTGTATCTATACATAAATTCAGTCTGTAAAAATAACTCTTCTAATTGTAAGAACTTCTACACTTACAACAATTACTCATCTTTCTGGCAGTCTGACGTTTTTTTAGTATTTATAAAGACTCTTTAACTTCTTCTGTACTTTGTGTACATCGAATTGCTCAAAGGTTTTCAGAAGCCAACATGGTGATTGTAAAGGTATCTGTTACCTCACAAGCTGTTTACATTACAGCTGTTTTCGTCTCCACTTGGACGTTATGTGGACGTTAATTTTAAATTGTTTTCCAAATTAAATCCTGTACACCTTGAAATGTCAATATATTTAGGTTAATAGTTATAATTGGGCTCGTTAAATCAATTACTTTAAACAATACTTTTTTTTTAATTTAGGCCTATATCTATAAATCTATTATAACATTTTTCAGTTTAGTTTTCATTGTTGTTAGCTAATGAAAATGTAATACAGCAATCCCTCTTGCTATATTTTTTGCTACATTGTTTTCAAGATATCTGCGCTAATTCATTAGTGTATAGAAAGTTTATGTTATAAGTCTTATATAATTGGACTGTGCACCTTATACAATAAGTTTTAAGTTTTATTGAATTTGGTTTTTACAATTTCCTACTTTTTGGTATTTATTTTTTCACGAATATATAAATGTTAATTTAAACAATGAAAACGCGATCTAGTGGATGACTCACGACTTTGTATTGAACGTACGCATGCGTCGCGTCGTGAAGTCAACTGTGTTGCGTAACAGCCCAGCTGAGCGTGACGATATCCCGTACACCCTCCCACACGCTATCGTGTTGCACTATGTCACATGTACAACTACAGTATGGGACCGTTACTTTGTCGCTCAAGGCAGCTTGCTTTAATAAACACTGGATTCCCTTTCAAATACCAAAACAAACCATTTGTTCATCCTAAAAGCATCTGTTAATTTAGGTTATCTCTTCCCAACAGTTCTTCCTCGACGAATTCTTAGCAAGATTAGCCGTTGCCAGTTTTATTTCTCCCCAGCAGAAGCAGCTCTAACCATACTTCAGGTTAACATCAGAGCTCAGCGAGTTATCGTTTCCCCTGTGCTTACTTCCTGGAAATCAACTTATCTTTTCTCCATCTCCCTTTTCTTACAGACTCTCTACATTGTTATGTAAAGGGTAGACATTGCCCAACTTTGCGTGTTTTATATATCGCCTCATTCAACTTTATTCAAGAACCAAACAGGCTTTAACATTATTTTTTACAAATCTTTATTTATAAAAATTCTATATGGTTTGGTTTATGCTTCAAAAACTCAAAAGGTTTTGCAGTTGTTGGGTTGCATCAATAACATACCCACGACGGAAAAAAAGTTGTTTTAACAGCACAACGTCATTTACCGTAAGAGAGGGAAACACTCCTATACTAATATTTGTATATAAAAATGGTATACCTCGTATTAGTTTGTGTACGAATAAAAAACTGAAATATGTCTGCCGCGATTAGGATCATATTTTGTCTCGACGTACAACCCGCTTCAACTGTGGTTTTTATGTTTTTCCGCGTCAGTAGCGTAATCGTGACAGGAGAAGAGGCTTTATTAACGGTCAGCTGTGTACCAGGACAGGCCATCTGGCGTAATCAAGGGGATTACCTGACATGCTATCAAACAGCAACCACAGTTACATGTGAAGCTTTACTTTTTCTCAATCGCATTGTTTATCAACCAAAACAAACTCATCCACTTGCATCATATTTAGATTATTATAGAACCTGGGCAAAATATTCCCCTTAATCAAGGTACTTTTGTGCGATCATGTCGTGACGGAGCTGCGCCTTTCGCCAAATCATAAGTAGAGGTTATTTTGAAACGCCAGCCTCCACCCGAGCTGCCACTTCTTCATTTGATGTGAATTGTTTCGTAAACAGAGTTATAACACTGAAGATCTTCAGTCATCTGTCCAATCAAGCATTCTCAAAACAACGCTCGAACACAAGGGCGTTTATGGTGCATAATGCAACTTATAAAATACTGAGTTGAAGATGAGGTTTCTTGGATCCCCCAATAGAAACTGGGAAAACATCTCTTACCAGGTTGATTCTGGTAACGGTTCGATCAAGAAATGACATAGCCTTAGCCACTGAAGTACTACAAAACTAAAACTCAATGAAACTTAGACTTTCTTTTGTTACTCACTTTTCAAACTAGGCTAACGTTCAATCGCTTGCATACAACCACAATGTGCTACAGCAAATGATACAGCTAGTTCTCGTATAACAATCAACCTAAGATTTCTTCCCAATGGTTTCCAAATCCTCCCACAGTTCTTTCTTCTTTAATTTTTAGCTCTTCTTGTATTTAGCAAAACTAATAATATACTTAGGCCTACAGTCTACTGAAAACTTGGTTCAATAACAGTGTTACAGCAGTGGTTAGACAACTGACCATTAAATCGAAATATATATTGTTATAATGTGTATAACAAAATATATAAACACGTAGCCTATAGTTAATGTTAGGAGGCCTTTATAAACATATAGGTATATTAACATTTATATGATTTGATATACATTTCAAAAACAAGAGTAGTAAGTAGTTTTACATCAATTTAATAGATACAAAATGTCAAGAGAATCAGACACTCTTTTGTCTGCAGACTAAGGATGAAACTCTTAATATATTAAATTGATGATAAACCTTTAGCCGTTATTTTTATAAACCCTTGTATTTACAAAATGTTTAACGAATAATAATTAAATATTTAACATAAAATATAATCATCTACAAATAATATATCATACATTCCAAATATTTATATAAATATTTAGAGCAACTGGTTTAAAATTATAGGCAGAAAAATATTTTAAACACTGTATTTACGTGATATCTACTCAGACGTTGAACTACTTTCTACGACTGGGCTTTATTCATATGGCCCACAGCTCGTGGATCTAGCCTTTACCTTCCACAAATCACTTTCCACAACAAATATTTTCGGAGATTTTCGCAAGTCACGAGCGTTGCTTTACACGGTTTCACTTATCGCGGGCAATTTTAAAACAAACACGATGACGTAAGCACTTTCTATTTGATTTAATTTTACTTTAACGAGAGCAATTTTCGGTCTTTTCACTGCCAGATATAAGCACTCAGTCATTGACGTGAGATCATGGGTGGTCCTTGCTGACATGCTGGGATTTAGACAGTAACGGAACGATGGCAAATTGTTGAAAAGGACATGTTGAACATTTGGAAGGTTTTAGAGATTTTTTAGCATTTCCGTATTTCAGTCCTGCTGACTTTTTTTTATTTGTATAAAAATACAAATCACAACAAAACATCATTGAAAATCATCAAATTATTATCAAGTGATATACAATTTAAAGCACCAGGTTCTCTGACGATCTGTTGTTCGCGATTCATCCAACATATGTTCCCCTTTTTCCTCCTTATTTTGAGGTTATGTTTATGTGATTTACAAATGCAATTTTTAATAGAATATTGAATTTATTTAGGTACACGCTACCACCAGATATCTACTTTGCCAATCTTATTTATATTAGTAGGTAGTGTAAAATAAATAGTTAGCCTATAGGGTATCGAAAACACGATTTCACTTATAAACTACTTTACCGATTTATTAATTTCACTAATATTCATAATAGTCATGACCTCATTTTTCTAAGTGGTTTTTTATGCAATCGGTTGTAGGAAAAATTATAATTTCATTCAAACAGTTCTATTAACTGATGAGTTGTACACTCACAAAATTTTGTTAAATAAAACACGGTTGAAGCGTGAGTCAAAGAAATCGATTTATTAGGAATTTCGCAACGTTTCGACGACTAAATTGTCGTCTTCATTTAGGCCTAATCTCCTCCTTCGTATTATTATGAATAAAAAGTATTTAAAAAAATTAATTTCAGTAGAAAGTTGGACAGACGTTCTATGTTTGACTTAATTAAAAATGTTGAAGGAAAGATGTCCTGTGTTTCTAGTAATTTTTAAATAGTACAAAGGAGGAGATCAAGCCTAACTGAGGACGACAATTTAGTCGTCGAAACGTTGCCAAATTTCTAATAAATCGATTTCTTTGGCTCACGCATCAACCGTGGTTTTTTTAAGTTTTATTAACTATCACTCGGTGAAGAATCTTGCCTCCCGTAAGCAAGGTCGCTTTCATACGTATACCCACTCCCTGCTGAAACAATATACAAGTATGCACTCGCTTACTCGGTATTTTAATATCTACATTCACAAATACTGCATATATATATATATATATATATATATATATATATATATATATATATATATATATATATGCTGATACGTATTCCTTCACGGATGGAAAATATGATGAAATGTTACTATCTGGAGTACATCCGTTCATTCTGCAGTCCATAAATTCGCAGTTCCGACGTTTCGCTAGAATCTCATCCAGCAATGACGAGGTGAACCCAACAACAGTAGAAGAGCGAGTCTACTGTTGTTGGGTTCACCTCGTCAATGCTGGATGAGATTCTAGCGAAACGTCGGAACTGCGAATTTATGGACTGCAGAATGAACGGATGTACTCTAGATAGTAACGTTTCATCATATATATATATATATATATATATATATATATATATCTGTGTGTATGTGTGTGTGTGTGTGTGTGTGTGTGTGTGTTTGTGTGTGTGTTTGTGTGTGTGTTTGTGTGTGTGTGTGTTTGTTTGTGTGCAGTAAAACTTCTAATATCCGGCACTCTCAGGGTCGGTATGTTGCCGGTTATCGAAAATATCTGGATAAAAGAACCTAACATATATAACCTATGTATACAGTACGTACTGCGCATAACGTTATGCTACCTTAGGAAAATTTAATCCCATGCCTTCCATATTTTATTGTATACAATCACTGTATTTCCGTACGTATTAATAAAAGCCCACTCTGGCGCTCACAAAATTTGTAAGAAAAGTTCAAGAGAGAAAAGAAATTTATCTCTGAAAAGCTTTTTCGTTCATACAACGTTAAAATAAAGCCTACATCAGTGCACCTACCTAAGCAAAGACTAATGATTCTATGATGTTTTAATGATTTTTAAAATTATCACAAATTTTTGACTGATAGGCGAAAAGTTTTTTAACAAATTTTGAATGAAGCATATGCGTTTCGAAAACTTCCTGATCCTTGTAGCATTTCTCACCTTCAACAAACGTTGATGCTATAAAAGTGGCTGCAGCGTTACTTCATGATATGTTGATTTTTCTTAAACTATTTCTTGGTAAGGTTGGTATAATTGACATGAGTTATGTACTGTATTTGCGATGAGTCACATCATGTAACAGCAAAAAAGGGCGCTCTATTGATTTGTTTTTGTTTTGAAAATGTGCCTGTTATATAACGTTTCGAATGGTGGAATGCCGTATAAAAGACCTTTTGCCATATATATATATATATATATATATATATATATATAAGTATATTTTTGAAAACCCCTTTTCACACCGGTATGAACTCCGAAAAGGTTGTTCAGCTTTAGGGTTAAGGTTATTGTGGATGTTTTTCTGGCTGTTCATCAGTTCTGGAGAACTTTGTAGTCCATTCCAACTTCGTGCTTTAGACCAATGAACGAACAGTTCCTTTTCACCATATAGACAGACTTTATTTCGCCTTGATCTGTTGAACCTACTTACGCAAACGGTAAAACAAATATACTTTTCGCACTTCCAAGATAACTCCACTGGCTTTGTGGCACTATCAGAATTACACTCTTCGCCAACGAAGAAAACACACTATACTACAAAGCAATCTACAAATTTTGTACATTTCCACGAACTACTATTAATTATTACAGAAAGTGGAAATTAATTAACTGTTGATAATCACTTCATAGACTTCTAATTTGGTGGTAACGGAAAAGGCGGGGAAATGGTGTCTACTCATAACGCATACCGTTTAAACTATAAAACTAGTCATATTTTCCAATTGTACCAATGGATTTAATTATACCTCTGTGTATTTTCTTGCTAAAAAGTAAGATTAAAAATAAATATTAGTGTCTCAACTAACTTGAATGGTACAGCTATAAAAAAATCTATACATCCATCTGTCGTGACAGATGTGAACACCACTCCATGTCCTTGTTGAAATCATGATGCATTGTCCTTTAAACAACAAAGATCCAATGAGACAGATACGTCAATCGGTTGCAATAAATAGTTTAGATAAAATCATTGCTATACAAATTTATCAGCTACATTCTAACTGCAAGGCTTGTCGGTATTGAAGGCGTAGCAACTTTCAATGCTCCTGTATATCTGTGTTTGTGACGGAAAATACATCCGTGTCAAAGATTATTCTCTTCACAGACTCTTAAACACAGACAAACTCGCTTTCGGCTAATAAAATCAACCCTCGTTTAGTTAAAATACACTACTATTAGAGTTTTTTGTGAGCATTTTATACCTTATTATTGGAAATGACCATCACCATTAAAAATTCTATTTTCTATATAAATTAATTCTTTGATTCAGAGAAAATAATTATTTATTGTACAATAGATGTGTGATAAGATAAATAGTCGCTGAGTAGTTTTTTTTTATTGTAGCATTTATAATATATATATATATATATATATATATATATATATATATATATATATATATAAATATAAAATACGTTTTCTTGTTTAATAATTTAAAACAACACAGGTTATTCAAATACAAGAATATTTATTATTTTATATCCAAAGCTTTTCGTTGGCAAACAGTACCAACATCATCAGGAATGAAAATTACAATAATCAGGTTATTTTAGAATAACCTGTGTTGTTTTAAAATATATATATATATATATATATATATATATATATATATATATATATATATATATATATGAAGTTGATAAATTACTATTGTAAATACTTTTATCCACCACTAAGTGCAATAATTTTACCTTGTTGTGATGACGCACCTTTCGGTCACTTGACCATTCTCGAATCACTGATTATTTTTCTGGTGTGGTTGTTCGGTCCGTCTAGACCGATAAACGTATTTCCAATAGTAATTTATCAACTTCATAAAGTCAGTGCAACGGAAAAATAATGGACAATGTAAAATATCTATATATATATATATATATATATATATATATATATATATATATATATATATATATAAATATCGCAATATGTTTTCTTGTGTATTAATAAAGAACAAAAGTCAAAATACAAATACAAGAATTATATTTGAATTTACAATTCAAAGCTTTTCGTTGGCTAACAGTACCAACATCATCAGGAATATTAAACAATTAAAATTAACATATGTGCAAATTAGATCAAATAATATATATATATATATATATATATATATATATATATATATATATATATATATATAGAGAGAGAGAGAGAGAGAGAGAGAGAGACCAAATATGTGTTCTTGTTTAATAATCCAAAACATCTCAGGTTATTCAAATACAAGAATATTTATGAATTTATATTCAGAGCTTTTCGTTGATAAACAGTACCAACATCATCGAGAATGGTTAATAAAATAAAGCAAAATATAAAACATATGTTAAATTAGACATGGAATAGTTGTTAAATTTATACAAATTACCAAGTTTATTTTGTTGCTGTAACTTTATAGACATTGAATATGGTATCAAATTTAGAATGTATTTGTATTTGTGCTTTGATTAATTTGTTAAGATTACTATATTTATATATTTCGAATGCTTCATATATATTCATTTTTAATCCTTTATTAATTTCTTTTATAAGTTTCATATTTTCAATATTTGGAAATTGATGCTTATTATTAATACAATGATTTGCAAAATTTGATTTATATATTTCTGGATTTATATAAGCATTCAAATGTTCTTTATATCTTTCTTTTAATTTTTTTTGGTTTGACCTATATAAGTTTTATCACAGTTTTCGCATTCTATTTTATACACACCACCTATTTTATGCATATTATTTGTTTTATTATTGTTTTTCATTATGTTTATTATTTTATTATTAGTTTTGTATGCTATTTTGATATTTGTATTTGTAAATATTTTGGTAATATTTTGTTATTTCATTGCCTATGAATAAAAATGAAGTCCATATTTTATCATTATTATTATTAATATTGTAAATTAAATTATTATGTGGTTTATTAAAAATATTATTAATAAATTTGTCAACAGTTTTCTTTTTATAACCGATTTCTATTGCAACTTGATAAATTATGTCTCTCTCTCTCATTCTATATATATATATATATATATATATATATATATATATATATATATATATATATATATTGTAACTGATGATTTTATATAAACACTTCAGATAAAATGAAAATATTTTTTACTAAACTCTATTTAATGTCTGTTAATAACTATTTATTGTGTTTAAGGTTAATGACAGATCACAGATCACAATTTCATGCTACTGCAAATAGACTTTACGTTTCTATTATTTATACGAAAATCCTTTTCAAGAGTTTAAAGTTTATTAATCTAATATTAAACCATAATTACAGTTTTTAACATTCATAAACAATACTTTTAACTTAATTACAATCAAATAATTCATTATTTTCAATAAATGTTATATATTATAATACTATAGTTATTATATTTTAATTATAACAATATTCTTATGGTTTTGCTTATTAAAAATAATGGAATATTTGATTTTAATTATGTTAAAAGTATTGTTTATGATTGTTAAAATCTGTAAATTATTGATTATTGTTAAATTGATAAATTTTTAACTTTTGAAAACGGTTAATTTATATAAAATCGAGAAGTAGAGTCTATTTTTAGTACCATAAACTTGAGATTTACCTTAAAAACAAAATATTTTTTTTCATTAGTGTATAAAAACTGTATAACACTGATTATCTACAGAAGCAATTTGTTAAAAAAAAAGACATGCAGTTTTAAACACATTGTACTATATAAAAAAACACATATTTTATATTTTAAGTAAAACTAAACTTAAATTTTATAACTGTTTTTCGAATAATTGACCACTCTAACTCTGAATATGTTTGTAAATAAGGTAAAAAAACCTATTAGTATAAAGTTTATAGATGTCGAAGAAATAAATGTCTACAGGAATAAAAGTTTATGAAACTAACATCTGAATTGTGGCAAACCTTTGACAAATATGTTGATAGCGAGTTTCTTAAAATAGAAGCCGTTACAAGAACTTACATCTTTAAATATATTACTGTGTATATTTTGTGATAAAAAAACTGTTGTTATTTCAGAATAATATCCAATCAGACGCATAACACTCGATTAGATCTTGACGTGAAAATACCACGTGAGATCATTACAGATCTGACCCCGTCAGACGAGTAAAAGAAAGTGGACGCATTTTTAAGAAAGGAGTGACGAAAGAAACGTAACGCTTGCATGCTTTCATTTTTATCAAAAAAACCTGTTCCGCAAGTAGCTTATACTGATTCACGGTAAAACGCAGTTTAGCTATCGCGTTATGACGTCACCTCCAGATGAGAGAACCACGGCGACTTTCAGGGTCTGGGCTCAGGCTGTGTTGGCTCCGCTATGGAAAAATATATTAGACAGAGTAAAAATTAGATTGTTTGTTGTTATGTAAATAAAAAATAATAAATAAACATCTATAACAAAAAAATGTTTCTGCTCGTTTGCTTCCTACTCAATTGATTTGAAAGACCATAATTCAAATTTTGAATTAACAACAATTAACTTAAATCTTATTTCAACTGGATTCTATACAAATTCAAAAGCTATTTCGAAATGAAACACCCTAGAAAATGATTAAACGTTTGCTTCAACTTATTTTTAGTTATTTCTATTCCAATAATAATAATATTAATTGTTTCATTCTGTTTAGATCCTCTCGTCCTTATTGTAGCCTTAGTTAGATCACGATACAACGATTGTTCTTGTGCCACAAAACCTATAGAACGTTTTCGTTGTAAAGCTTCCTCTCCTCCACATTGTAGCCTTTGTTAGACCACGATATAACGTTTATTCTTGTGCCACAAAACCTATAGAACGTTTTCGTTGTAAAGCTTCCTCTCGTCCTCATTGTAGCCTTTGTTTGCTCACGATATAACGCATTATATTATATAGTATTATTAATTATACTATTATACTATAGTATTATCAATTATAGTATTAATTGGAGTGCGTTGCGAACAGAGTTTATTTCTTCGTAATTAGATTGAGTACGATCAGATCGCGTCGCTGATACGTCACTAAAAAAAACTATAACGTATTCACGAGATTTAATCGTAGAGCATAAAACGCGGTTTTATGAATCGGGTCGAGAAATGTGACTTAACGTGAGTGAAATATACGACGGAGTTACAACAAAAAGGACTGTCGCTTAGCAATTGGAGTCTCTGATTATACCGCGACAAAGTTTAGTGATGAGGAATTGGGCATGGGTTCTGGATCAGTGACAGATAAATTATTCAATAGATGTGAACGCAGATTCTCATTTTAGAAAAAATATGAAAATTAAATATTTACTTGAAACTGTTAAAATTGTTGAAACGCAAAAACCATGTTGGACGATTTTATACTCAATAGTGGTGGCATATGCAGGGAGGTAGGCAATGCTTTATGTACGCTACCCGACAGATCCTCGGAAATACTACTTCGCAATATAAATGATCGTATTGAGCCCGGACTATAATAATATAGGGTTTGTGGAAATCTTACTCCTGTATTGAAAACATTCCTGACGTGTCATTTACTCAAGTCTTTGTGGGCGTCGCGTAGGCAATAAGAAAAAATAAATCGTAAAGAATGTGGAGCGAGCAAGGACTTTATTGACCCTTACTTATGTGAGGCCCTTTAGCGGAAACGTGAAGGTAACTATTTGTACGAAGAAATCATAGAAGGCCTAAGTGTAGAATTCACGTGTTGATTTTAGTTGATTTTTATGTAGCAAATATTATTTACATTTTTTTCCAGGGCCAAATACATATGTAAGCGTTTGCTTAGAACACAATTTCCTCATTTTAATTCAAACTTCCTGTTGTACCTCTGACCTCTGGGTAGAATAGGTCTTATAAAATTCGTATAGTCAAAGAGGCCGATTAAAATTAAGTACAAAAACACATTGAAATATACAAAAAATTATAATTTGTTTTTAGTAGTATAATTGTAAATAAATAGTAGCCCTAACAGTTGCAATATGAAAAACATTTTTCTTTCATTGAAGTCAGCAAGTTATCGTTCTAAAGGTTAACAATAAGTTATAATAGGATACTGACTATGTCACAAGTTTTTCTGTTCGGCAAAAAATGATTTTCTGCTATAAGTAATAGCGGTGTCAAAGGAATGGTTTTCTAATGAAACCATTCCAGTTATGCTAATATTTACAAATATTTCCTGCTTACAGTCTAATCTGATTATGTTTTACTGTTTGTGTTGTTTGTAACTTTGTAAATTGAAAAATGTATTATATTTTCTTATTTAACACAAATTAGCTCGAACTATAAAAGCATTTTAACAGATTGTATATGTGAATTTTTACACTAAATAACATTTACATTAGAGGCCTAATAGCCTGCTTCAGAAGTAGAAAGCAGGCACTCGTGAACGCGAAAAAACTAATGAAACATAAATTGAACTAAAATTTTCAAAAGACTAGTAAATGTATACTATAAACATCATAATGAGTGTCCCCAATACAAATTAAACAATACGTTAATAAAAACTGCTTTACAGTCACAAGGAGTTTTCCAAAACGTACAAACTATTATCATCTAAATGTTTCCTCCAAAACACCTCAATTTTTGTGAAGCTATGACGTCATTATTCTGACAATAAAGTGATAACGTGCTTATCTGTTTTTTTAGTCAATCAAAGGACACCTTACTCGATATCAAAGGTAAAGAAAAACACCTTCACAGGACATTTAACCTTGAAAGACAATAACTAAGGTCTCACTCGAATCCCCAGACTGCCAGTTAAACATCACACTTACAAGACCCACCCCACTCCCCTTCAAAGTAAAGTTGATTATCAGCCTAACAGGTAGGCAATACCACTTCAACCAGACGGTTCCAGGTAATAGCAAAGCAACACTGCGCCTAAGCGTGTGAGCTAGGCATAACATTAACAGACTCCTGTCACACATTACAAAGCAACATTACTCATCAATCTGTCAACTTGATAACGTCACACGTTTCCAGGTAATAGCAAAGCAACACTGCACCTAAGCGTGTCAGCTAGGCATCACATTAACAGACGCCTGTCACACATAACAAAGCAACATTACTCATCAATCTGTCAACTTTATAACGTCACATGGTTCCAGGTAATAGCAAAGCAACACTGCGCCTAAGCATGTCAGCTAGGCATCACATTAACAGAAGCCTGTCACACATAACAAAGCAACATTACTCATCAATCTGTCAACTTGATAACGTCACATGGTTCCAGGTAATAGCAAAGCAACACTGCGCCTAAGCATGTCAGCTAGGCATCACATTAACAGAAGCCTGTCACACATAACAAAGCAACATTACTCATCAATCTGTCAACTTGATAACGTCACATGGTTCCAGGTAATAGCAAAGCAACACTGCGCCTAAGCATGTCAGCTAGGCATCACATTAACAGAAGCCTGTCACACATAACAAAGCAACATTACTCATCAATCTGTCAACTTTATAACGTCACACGTTTCCAGGTAATAGCAAAGCAACACAGCACCTAAATGTGTCAGCTAGGCATCACATTAACAGACGCCTGTCACACATAACAAAGCAACATTACTCATCAATCTGTCAGCTTGATAACGTCACATGGTTCCAGGTAATAGCAAAGCAACACTGCGCCTAAGCGTTTCAGCTAGGCATCACATTAACAGACGCCTGTCACACATAACAAAGCAACATTACTCATCAATCTGTCAGCTTGATAACGTCACATGGTTCCAGGTAATAGCAAAGCAACACTGCGCCTAAGCGTGTCAGCTAGGAATCACATTAACAGACGCCTGTCACACATAACAAAGCAACATTACTCATCAATCTGTCAACTTTATAACGTCACACGTTTCCAGGTAATAGCAAAGCAACACTGCGCCTAAGCATGTCAGCTAGGCATCACATTAACAGACGCCTGTCACACATAACAAAGCAACATTACTCATCAATCTGTCAGCTTGATAACGTCACACGGTTTCAGGTAATAGCAAAGCAACACTGCGCCTAAGCGTGTCAGCTAGGAATCACATTAACAGACGCCTGTCACACATAACAAAGCAACATTACTCATCAATCTGTCAACTTTATAACGTCACACGTTTTCAGGTAATAGCAAAGCAACACTGCGCCTAAGCATGTCAGCTAGGCATCACATTAACAGACGCCTGTCACACATAACAAAGCAACATTACTCATCAATCTGTCAACTTGATAACGTCACATGGTTCCAGGTAATAGCAAAGCAACACTGCGCCTAAGCGTTTCAGCTAGGCATCACATTAACAGAAGCCGGTCACACATAACAAAGCAACATTACTCATCAATCTGTCAACTTTATAACGTCACACGTTTCCAGGTAATAGCAAAGCAACACAGCACCTAAATGTGTCAGCTAGGCATCACATTAACAGACGCCTGTCACACATAACAAAGCAACATTACTCATCAATCTGTCAGCTTGATAACGTCACACGGTTCCAGGTAATAGCAAAGCAACACTGCGCCTAAGCGTTTCAGCTAGGCATCACATTAACAGAAGCCGGTCACACATAACAAAGCAACATTACTCATCAATCTGTCAACTTTATAACGTCACACGTTTCCAGGTAATAGCAAAGCAACACAGCACCTAAATGTGTCAGCTAGGCATCACATTAACAGACGCCTGTCACACATAACAAAGCAACATTACTCATCAATCTGTCAGCTTGATAACGTCACACGGTTCCAGGTAATAGCAAAGCAACACTGCGCCTAAGCGTTTCAGCTAGGCATCACATTAACAAACGCCTGTCACACATAACAAAGCAACATTACTCATCAATCTGTCAGCTTGATAACGTCACATGGTTCCAGGTAATAGCAAAGCAACATTGCGCCTAAGCGTGTCAGCTAGGAATCACATTAACAGACGCCTGTCACACATAACAAAGCAACATTACTCATTAATCTGTCAACTTTATAACGTCACACGTTTTCAGGTAATAGCAAAGCAACACTGCGCCTAAGCATGTCAGCTAGGCATCACATTAACAGACGCCTGTCACACATAACAAAGCAACATTACTCATCAATCTGTCAACTTGATAACGTCACATGGTTCCAGGTAATAGCAAAGCAACACTGCGCCTAAGCGTTTCAGCTAGGCATCACATTAACAGACGCCTGTCACACATAACAAAGCAACATTACTCATCAATCTGTCAGCTTGATAACGTCACATGGTTCCAGGTAATAGCAAAGCAACACTGCGCCTAAGCGTGTCAGCTAGGAATCACATTAACAGACGCCTGTCACACATAACAAAGCAACATTACTCATCAATCTGTCAACTTTATAACGTCACACGTTTTCAGGTAATAGCAAAGCAACACTGCGCCTAAGCATGTCAGCTAGGCATCACATTAACAGACGCCTGTCACACATAACAAAGCAACATTACTCATCAATCTGTCAACTTGATAACGTCACATGGTTCCAGGTAATAGCAAAGCAACACTGCGCCTAAGCGTTTCAGCTAGGCATCACATTAACAGAAGCCGGTCACACATAACAAAGCAACATTACTCATCAATCTGTCAACTTTATAACGTCACACGTTTCCAGGTAATAGCAAAGCAACACAGCACCTAAATGTGTCAGCTAGGCATCACATTAACAGACGCCTGTCACACATAACAAAGCAACATTACTCATCAATCTGTCAGCTTGATAACGTCACACGGTTCCAGGTAATAGCAAAGCAACACTGCGCCTAAGCGTTTCAGCTAGGCATCACATTAACAGACGCCTGTCACACATAACAAAGCAACATTACTCATCAATCTGTCAGCTTGATAACGTCACATGGTTCCAGGTAATAGCAAAGCAACATTGCGCCTAAGCGTGTCAGCTAGGAATCACATTAACAGACGCCTGTCACACATAACAAAGCAACATTACTCATCAATCTGTCAACTTTATAACGTCACACGTTTTCAGGTAATAGCAAAGCAACACTGCGCCTAAGCATGTCAGCTAGGCATCACATTAACAGACGCCTGTCACACATAACAAAGCAACATTACTCATCAATCTGTCAACTTGATAACGTCACATGGTTCCAGGTAATAGCAGAGCAACACTGCGCCTAAGCGTGTCAGCTAGGAATCACATTAACAGACGCCTGTCACACATAACAAAGCAACATTACTCATCAATCTGTCAACTTGATAACGTCACATGGTTCCAGGTAATAGCAAAGCAACACTGCGCCTAAGCGTGTCAGCTAGGCATCACATTAACAGAAGCCTGTCACACATAACAAAGCAACATTACTCATCAATCTGTCAACTTGATAACATCACATGGTTCCAGGTAATAGCAAAGCAACACTGCGCCTTAGCGTGTCAGCTAGGAATCACATTAACAGACGCCTGTCACACATAACAAAGCAACATTACTCATCAATCTGTCAACTTGATAACGTCACATGGTTCCAGGTAATAGCAAAGCAACACTGCGCCTAAGCGTTTCAGCTAGGCATCACATAACAGACGCCTGTCACACATAACAAAGCAACATTACTCATCAATCTGTCAGCTTGATAACGTCACATGATTCCAGGTAATAGCAAAGCAACACTGCGCCTAAGCGTGTCAGCTAGGAATCACATTAACAGACGCCTGTCACACATAACAAAGCAACATTACTCATCAATCTGTCAACTTTATAACGTCACACGTTTCCAGGTAATAGCAAAGCAACACTGCGCCTAAGCATGTCAGCTAGGCATCACATTAACAGACGCCTGTCACACATAACAAAGCAACATTACTCATCAATCTGTCAGCTTGATAACGTCACACGGTTTCAGGTAATAGCAAAGCAACACTGCGCCTAAGCGTTTCAGCTAGGCATCACATTAACAGAAGCCTGTCACACATAACAAAGCAACATTACTCATCAATCTGTCAACTTTATAACGTCACACGTTTTCAGGTAATAGCAAAGCAACACTGCGCCTAAGCGTGTCAGCTAGGAATCACATTAACAGACGCCTGTCACACATAACAAAGCAACATTACTCATCAATCTGTCAGCTTGATAACGTCACACGTTTCCAGGTAATAGCAAAGCAACACTGCGCCTAAGCATGTCAGCTAGGCATCACATTAACAGACGCCTGTCACACATAACAAAGCAACATTACTCATCAATCTGTCAGCTTGATAACGTCACACGGTTTCAGGTAATAGCAAAGCAACACTGCGCCTAAGCGTTTCAGCTAGGCATCACATTAACAGAAGCCTGTCACACATAACAAAGCAACATTACTCATCAATCTGTCAACTTTATAACGTCACACGTTTTCAGGTAATAGCAAAGCAACACTGCGCCTAAGCGTGTCAGCTAGGAATCACATTAACAGACGCCTGTCACACATAACAAAGCAACATTACTCATCAATCTGTCAGCTTGATAACGTCACACGTTTCCAGGTAATAGCAAAGCAACACTGCGCCTAAGCATGTCAGCTAGGCATCACATTAACAGACGCCTGTCACACATAACAAAGCAACATTACTCATCAATCTGTCAGCTTGATAACGTCACACGGTTTCAGGTAATAGCAAAGCAACACTGCGCCTAAGCGTTTCAGCTAGGCATCACATTAACAGAAGCCTGTCACACATAACAAAGCAACATTACTCATCAATCTGTCAACTTTATAACGTCACACGTTTTCAGGTAATAGCAAAGCAACACTGCGCCTAAGCGTGTGAGCTAGGCATCACATTAACAGAAGCCTGTCACACATAACAAAGCAACATTACTCATCAATCTGTCAGCTTGATAACGTCACACGGTTCCAGGTAATAGCAAAGCAACACTGCGCCTAAGCGTTTCAGCTAGGCATCACATTAACAGACGCCTGTCACACATAACAAAGCAACATTACTCATCAATCTGTCAGCTTGATAACGTCACATGGTTCCAGGTAATAGCAAAGCAACATTGCGCCTAAGCGTGTCAGCTAGGAATCACATTAACAGACGCCTGTCACACATAACAAAGCAACATTACTCATCAATCTGTCAACTTTATAACGTCACACGTTTCCAGGTAATAGCAAAGCAACACAGCACCTAAATGTGTCAGCTAGGCATCACATTGACAGACGCCTGTCACACATAACAAAGCAACATTACTCATCAATCTGTCAACTTGATAACGTCACACGTTTCCAGGTAATAGCAAAGCAACACTGCGCCTAAGCGTTTCAGCTAGGCATCACATTAACAGAAGCCTGTCACACATAACAAAGCAACATTACTCATCAATTTGTCAACTTTATAACGTCACACGTTTCCAGGTAATAGCAAAGCAACACTGCGCCTAAGCATGTCAGCTAGGAATCACATTGACAGACGCCTGTCACACATAACAAAGCAACATTACTCATCAATCTGTCAGCTTGATAATGTCACACGGTTCCAGGTAATAGCAAAGCAACACTGCGCCTAAGCGTTTCAGCTAGGCATCACATTAACAGACGCCTGTCACACATAACAAAGCAACATTACTCATCAATCTGTCAGCTTGATAACGTCACACGGTTCCAGGTAATAGCAAAGCAACACTGCGCCTAAGCGTTTCAGCTAGGCATCACATTAACAGACGCCTGTCACACATAACAAAGCAACATTACTCATCAATCTGTCAACTTGATAACGTCACATGGTTCCAGGTAATAGCAAAGCAACACTGCGCCTAAGCGTTTCAGCTAGGCATCACATTAACAGACGCCTGTCACACATAACAAAGCAACATTACTCATCAATCTGTCAGCTTGATAACGTCACATGGTTCCAGGTAATAGCAAAGCAACACTGCGCCTAAGCGTGTCAGCTGGGAATCACATTAACAGACGCCTGTCACACATAACAAAGCAACATTACTCATCAATCTGTCAACTTTATAACGTCACACGTTTTCAGGTAATAGCAAAGCAACACTGCGCCTAAGCATGTCAGCTAGGCATCACATTAACAGACGCCTGTCACACATAACAAAGCAACATTACTCATCAATCTGTCAACTTGATAACGTCACATGGTTCCAGGTAATAGCAAAGCAACACTGCGCCTAAGCGTTTCAGCTAGGCATCACATTAACAGAAGCCTGTCACACATAACAAAGCAACATTACTCATCAATCTGTCAACTTTATAACGTCACACGTTTCCAGGTAATAGCAAAGCAACACAGCACCTAAATGTGTCAGCTAGGCATCACATTAACAGACGCCTGTCACACATAACAAAGCAACATTACTCATCAATCTGTCAGCTTGATAACGTCACACGGTTCCAGGTAATAGCAAAGCAACACTGCGCCTAAGCGTTTCAGCTAGGCATCACATTAACAGACGCCTGTCACACATAACAAAGCAACATTACTCATCAATCTGTCAGCTTGATAACGTCACATGGTTCCAGGTAATAGCAAAGCAACATTGCGCCTAAGCGTGTCAGCTAGGAATCACATTAACAGACGCCTGTCACACATAACAAAGCAACATTACTCATCAATCTGTCAACTTTATAACGTCACACGTTTTCAGGTAATAGCAAAGCAACACTGCGCCTAAGCATGTCAGCTAGGCATCACATTAACAGACGCCTGTCACACATAACAAAGCAACATTACTCATCAATCTGTCAACTTGATAACGTCACATGGTTCCAGGTAATAGCAAAGCAACACTGCGCCTAAGCGTGTCAGCTAGGAATCACATTAACAGACGCCTGTCACACATAACAAAGCAACATTACTCATCAATCTGTCAACTTGATAACGTCACATGGTTCCAGGTAATAGCAAAGCAACACTGCGCCTAAGCGTGTCAGCTAGGCATCACATTAACAGAAGCCTGTCACACATAACAAAGCAACATTACTCATCAATCTGTCAACTTGATAACATCACATGGTTCCAGGTAATAGCAAAGCAACACTGCGCCTTAGCGTGTCAGCTAGGAATCACATTAACAGACGCCTGTCACACATAACAAAGCAACATTACTCATCAATCTGTCAACTTGATAACGTCACATGGTTCCAGGTAATAGCAAAGCAACACTGCGCCTAAGCGTTTCAGCTAGGCATCACATTAACAGACGCCTGTCACACATAACAAAGCAACATTACTCATCAATCTGTCAACTTGATAACGTCACATGGTTCCAGGTAATAGCAAAGCAACACTGCGCCTAAGCGTTTCAGCTAGGCATCACATTAACAGACGCCTGTCACACATAACAAAGCAACATTACTCATCAATCTGTCAACTTGATAACGTCACATGGTTCCAGGTAATAGCAAAGCAACACTGCGCCTAAGCGTTTCAGCTAGGCATCACATTAACAGACGCCTGTCACACATAACAAAGCAACATTACTCATCAATCTGTCAACTTGATAACGTCACATGGTTCCAGGTAATAGCAAAGCGACACTGCGCCTAAGCGTTTCAGCTAGGCATCACATTAACAGACGCCTGTCACACATAACAAAGCAACATTACTCATCAATCTGTCAACTTGATAACGTCACATGGTTCCAGGTAATAGCAAAGCAACACTGCGCCTTAGCGTGTCAGCTAGGAATCACATTAACAGACGCCTGTCACACATAACAAAGCAACATTACTCATCAATCTGTCAACTTGATAACGTCACATGGTTCCAGGTAATAGCAAAGCAACACTGCGCCTAAGCGTTTCAGCTAGGCATCACATTAACAGACGCCTGTCACACATAACAAAGCAACATTACTCATCAATCTGTCAGCTTGATAACGTCACATGGTTCCAGGTAATAGCAAAGCAACACTGCGCCTAAGCGTGTCAGCTAGGAATCACATTAACAGACGCCTGTCACACATAACAAAGCAACATTACTCATCAATCTGTCAACTTTATAACGTCACACGTTTTCAGGTAATAGCAAAGCAACACTGCGCCTAAGCATGTCAGCTAGGCATCACATTAACAGACGCCTGTCACACATAACAAAGCAACATTACTCATCAATCTGTCAACTTGATAACGTCACATGGTTCCAGGTAATAGCAAAGCAACACTGCGCCTAAGCGTGTCAGCTAGGAATCACATTAACAGACGCCTGTCACACATAACAAAGCAACATTACTCATCAATCTGTCAACTTGATAACGTCACATGGTTCCAGGTAATAGCAAAGCAACACTGCGCCTAAGCGTGTCAGCTAGGAATCACATTAACAGACGCCTGTCACACATAACAAAGCAACATTACTCATCAATCTGTCAACTTGATAAAGTCACACGGTTCCAGGTAATAGCAAAGCGACACTGCGCCTAAGCGTGTCAGCTAGGCATCACATTGACAGAAGCCTGTCACACATAACAAAGCAACATTACTCATCAATCTGTCAACTTGATAACGTCACATGGTTCCAGGTAATAGCAAAGCAACACTGCGCCTTAGCGTGTCAGCTAGGAATCACATTAACAGACGCCTGTCACACATAACAAAGCAACATTACTCATCAATCTGTCAACTTGATATCGTCACACAGTTCCAGGTAATAGCAAAGCAACACTGCGCCTAAACATGTCAGCTAGGCATCACATTAACAGACGCCTGTCACACATAACAAAGCAACATTACTCATCAATCTGTCAACTTGATGTCGTCACACAGTTCCAGGTAATAGCAAAGCAACACTGCGCCTTAGCGTGTCAGCTAGGAATCACATTAACAGACGCCTGTCACACATAACAAAGCAACATTACTCATCAATCTGTCAACTTGATGTCGTCACACAGTTCCAGGTAATAGCAAAGCAACACTGCGCCTAAACATGTCAGCTAGGCATCACATTAACAGACGCCTGTCACACATAACAAAGCAACATTACTCATCAATCTGTCAACTTGATGTCGTCACACAGTTCCAGGTAATAGCAAAGCAACACTGCGCCTAAACATGTCAGCTAGGCATCACATTAACAGACGCCTGTCACACATAACAAAGCAACATTACTCATCAATCTGTCAACTTGATATCGTCACACAGTTCCAGGTAATAGCAAAGCAACACTGCGCCTAAACATGTCAGCTAGGCATCACATTAACAGACGCCTGTCACACATAACAAAGCAACATTACTCATCAATCTGTCAACTTGATGTCGTCACACAGTTCCAGGTAATAGCAAAGCAACACTGCGCCTAAGCATGTCAGCTAGGAATCACATTAACAGACGCCTGTCACACATAACAAAGCAACATTACTCATCAATCTGTCAACTTGATATCGTCACATGGTTCCAGGTAATAGCAAAGCAACACTGCGCCTAAGCGTTTCAGCTAGGCATCACATTAACAGACGCCTGTCACACATAACAAAGCAACATTACTCATCAATCTGTCAACTTGATAACGTCACATGGTTCCAGGTAATAGCAAAGCAACACTGCGCCTAAGCGTGTCAGCTAGGAATCACATTAACAGACGCCATGGTTAGTTACTCTAATCTGTCGCCATGGTTACTCATTACTCTCTCCTCCTCATGATTTTGTCATTACTGTCGTATTTCTTCTCGTTTATTAATTATTTTTATATTTCCTCTTGCTTAGTTTTTGATTTACCTCTCCATCTAATTTATTGGTATATTCACTTTGCTCTCGTTTAGTCATTAGTTTATGTTTCTGTTTCATAGTTACTATCCTCTTCTCTTATAGTAACGATTTGTTTAACGATTATATATCGTTAATACCTTGTTTCTTCTTGTTGTGTTGTTATTTTCATATCTCCTGTCATTTTATCATTAACCTTTTCCTTTTTCAGGTAAATTTATTTTGCCCAGAACTTGAATTAATTCCCTGTAAAGACATCTGATGTTATTTTTTAAAAAGTCATTCTAAATATAAGTAGCTCTAAAAAAGGCAGTTTATATTTTATTAGAAAAGGTGAATGATTAGTTTCTGCCACTATTATTCTATTCTTTAAGAAACGAGAAACAAAGTTAACCATTGAACGATGTTTCAACACTCGGCCGCTAGGTTGCGCAGTAAGATATTAGTCGCAATGTCCATAAATTACCAATCAATTTGCATTTTACTTGTAACAGTTCCCGGTTGATATTAACAACTTACTGCACTCCGAACTGACAGAAGTTTGTGAACTTCCGTTTGGAGCAGTGCCAAGTAAATCAGCACACAATGTCATTGGGTATTCTCCATTTTACTTCATTAGCTACTACAATATTAGCGTAACCTGTCTAAAGTCCTGTATTCCGGATAATTAAAGCTGCTAGTATTTGTTGCAAAATATTTAGTTGCCTGATGAAATCGTTTCTGTTGATGTTTTATAATGTCAGAAGACGTTCAGTTCGATCGATCAAGCGACCAAAAGACACAAATTAGGAATTAATTTTAAAACATTAATGAGGTATACAGTGGCTCTTTTTAAAGCCTTTCGAGTTTGAAGCTTTTGTTATAATAAGGTTTTAGTTTTAATTTATTGTTCTTGCATTATTTCTTACTAGAATTATACTTTTACGAATATTTAAGTAATTTAACAATTGCGAATATATGACAAATGAGATCTTTTTCAGAGAAAACCTTTGTTTTCTCAAGATAGAGTTGAACAAATAATGGGAGTAGAGGAATAAACTTAACATTTTGGCACATTTCTGAATTTAACGGCTTGAAGGTAACAGCTGTAGATCAAGGTAGACTGAATTTTCTTTTCAGATTTCGAGAGGCCTGGTTTATTCGAAGTAAAAACACAAGTGAGAAGAAATAGTTTTAAGTTGTCAATGTACATATCCGGTATACATAAGGGACATGCCTTAAATGGCTAAAATGACAAAAAAATAAGAGGAAGTTACGTCCTGACGTAAGCATGTTCCGCCTTGTAAAGAAGTAAAAGTGGAATAATGGTACAGAACGTGAAGGTATGCCAGGAGTGGCCGGAACGCACACAGCCCAAAAGCATAATGTCCTTCTGCGGAGTCTCACTTTACCTGGGATCGATTCTGATTGAAGCACTTCCTTAATATGTGCTAAATGTCACAACTCCAACCAAGCAGTAATGAATAAGCACATTGCAATCTTGATGCAGCTACTACGAGAGATCCAGCTGATACATGATGCAGTAATATCTAGTTACTCTAGCAGCTTATACTTGTACACAACCATTCTTATACTTCTAATAACTTAATTCTAGTATAATATAAAATGTTCATCTTTATTTGGGTTGTTTTTACTTATAATAAAGTTGAACGTATATCGAAACTTTTAGGTTGTTTGCTTTAGGAGAGGTGTTACTACAAAAGCACGGTTGACGAGCTTAGAACTAGTTATAAATATCATATTATTTACTCTTATAACATTTATTTACACATAGTTCTATTGAGTATCATTACAATATCATATATATGAATCTTTTTTATTGTTTTTAAAATATAAAGAAAAGGAAAACCTTATCTAAGTTAAGACAACCGTTAAATAACACAGAGCCTGGAAAATAGAAGTGGACAAAGAAGTGATATAAAAGGATACAATTCCTACAAAGAATTTCCAAAATTCTTCTGTAGTTTCCAAAGATTCCCTTCTTGATACTTACAGTAGTTTCCTATTGCATTATTTAATAGTCTCAAAGTAGCATTACTGTATACTCACAGTAATTTTCCAAAGCATACCTATTGCATACTTCAATAATTTCAAGCAATTTTCTACTGTATTCCAACAGTAGTTCCGATAGTACCTTCACCGTTTTTTAAAAATATCTCTATTGCATACTCACAGTAGTTTTGAACGTTTCCCTACTATATCTGTACAGTAGTTTTCAAATAATGCATACTACATAATTTCAGTATCTTAGAACTTTTCTATTATATCTCTACAGAATAGTCTCAATAGTACCTTACCTTTTCTCTAGACTAGTTTTCAAATGAATCCCAAACTTCATACATGCGATACTTTCGTCAAATCTTCTACTATGTCTCTACCATATTCTCGTTAGTATCTCTACTGTATCGATACAGTAGTTTCCAAAACATACCTACTGCATACTACAGTAGTTTCGACAGTTATGCTAATGTATCTCTACAGTAGTATCGATAGTATGTTTACCATATCTCTACAGTAGTTTCCAAAGTATACCTACTGCATACTACAGTAGTTTCCAAAACATACCTACTGCATACTACAGTAGTTTCGACAGTTATGCTAATGTATCTCTACAGTAGTATCGATAGTATGTTTACCATATCTCTACAGTAGTTTCCAAAGTATACCTACTGCATACTACAGTAGTTTCGACAGTTATGCTAATGTATCTCTACAGTAGTATCGATAGTATGTTTACCATATCTCTACAGTAGTTTCCAAAGTATACCTACTGCATACTACAGTAGTTTCAACAGTTATACTAAAGGACCACTACAGTAGTCTCGATAGTATTCTTACTATATCTCTACAGTAGTTTCCAAGTATATCCTTACAGCATACTTACAGTAGTTTCGACAATTTTCCAACTGTATCTCTACACAAGTCTCAATATTATCCTGACTGTACCTCACAGTATTCTTCAAGGAATTCTTACACCATTGTTACAGTAGTTCCAGTGTTACGATCATACGCGGTAATTGAAACATTCTATCACAACTTATGATAGTGCTGATTTTATAAACACCAAACTGAGAAGAAATTGTCAAATGTGGAAAAGTAATAGGCTGAATTCGAACGAAATATTACGTTCAGAAATACAAAGAGAAATAGAAAGTGATGAATAATATTATCACAGAGTATAAGGTACAAAAGGGGAGAGATTTTTATTTTTTCCAAAAAAGAGTTACGGACAGGTTCTTTGTGTATATAATTTAGTTAGCACTGAGTAGCCCAAACAAGTTTGTCGTTATGTCTTATCATTAATTACTATGCCTACACGGGAGACAGTGTAATTAAAAAATCTGCGGGAGTTAGTTTAAATACGTGTTGACAGATCCCCACTGTGAGAAAAACTTTATTACATAACGAAAAAAGAATTGTCTGTCGTAAAGCAGTGTGCGTGTAAAAAGACCGCTAACTCCGTGTCACATAGACTATGCAATGTCAACACTACTGAGGCTAGGTCTCACATGAAGTTGTGTCACAGACGTCACTTCATTGTTTTCTTAATGCATATTATTACATCATCGTAGCATTGTTGAACAATGCTCTTGTTGAAACTTACCATAGCAAGTCTTTTAAAACTAAATACTGTATTTTATTACCATGTAACCTGAAATTAGTTTTAATTTCAGGGCCACACAAGCTCTAATTATTTTCGAAAGGCTAAAACGAATCCTTTATATATTTCTGCCACTGTCCAGACGGCTGAAGCTTGATTCTGATTTTATCTGGAGTCATTTTAAATGCTCAGAACCATCACAAAGAGGAACGACATTGTTGATTTCAAAGTTGGTGGATGAAATATTTAGGGGCGTAGTTTGGATACACACCCACTGCGTGTATTTTGAGTCCCGTTGGGAGATGTCGAAATATGAAAAGGAATTTTCGCTCAGGTTGACCCATTGTCTTCCCATATCCCTTGTATACAAATCAACCCTTCTCACACGTTTTCAGTTTTGAAACGGGGTGATTTGTATCTAAACTTCAGTCTCACATATTCTTGACTAATCGTTTTCCAGACTGTACACTTTAAAAATACAAATAAATAAAATAAATAATGAAAGTGGGAAAACTGCCACTGTATGTTAAACAATGTAGGCTTCACCATAACTAGTATCACTTAACTATTTCGCTACATACATTTATGTAGGAAATTGTATGTTTGGTGGTACTTTATCAATTGTCTATATGATGTAACCTGTTTTACTTACAAGTAGTCGCTCGACTATCCGAACGTGCCTTATCACACACAGCCGTACGCAGCTGTTTTATTAATTAGTCAGACACTATCACCCCCATTAAGTACATTAAAGTTCATACCCTAATTTTAATTTTAAATTTCTGCCGAATAGTGATATTCGAAAAGTATGTAAACATATGACAAAAACTACACTAAACGTGAATAATTAGATTTTAAAAAACAAACGAAAACACTCGTGTCCTGTTTACGTACGATAACAATTATAAATTTACCAAGAAAATATTACAATATTTGTTATGTTGATATTGTTCTTTTTATATATTTCCGAACATTCCAAATATTCCGTATAAATTTGTACAAATAGTATTGATAAGGATAAGAAAGTTTATTTATTTAGTGAGGATGCTAGTACGTGATTTAGTTAATAAGTACGTGACTAAAGTAGAATTTTATAGTACGTGACTAAATTTGCATTTTTAAAGTTACTTCGGAACCATCCGTTCAAAGTTGACACATTCGTTTTGGAGACGTCTATAACATAATAAATTATTTAAATAACGTTTTGCTAATATATAGTATTTATTGTACTAGTACGTACTTAATATCTGTTCTAAACTGCCGGGGTCATACAAGGTAACTTTATAGTCTGTATAACGTAACCTTGCTTCTGAGGATCTCCACTAACTACTTACTCTATTCAATATTTTAAAATTTCTATCAAATATTTGAAAAGTATGTAAAATAATAAGAACAATACCAAACAAGACATAATTTTGTAAAAAAAAAACAATAAACAATATGAGCATACCATGTTAACGCGCGGTAACAATTACAACAAATTATTATATCGTATTTGCTTTCTTTCTTGTTCTTGCGAAACTTTTCAAATATTCGATCGATATTTCAAAATTATAATTAGACTAAGAAGTAAATTTATTTAGTGGGGAAGCTAGTACCAGCTGCGGAGAGGTAAGACACGTCCGGGCAGCCGAGCGGTCAGGAGACAGGTTACATTATTCAGACTACGACACTTTAGTAAATAGTACGATTAATGTCAACGCACTTTGAGCTATACTCTGCAACTGTTTATTAATTAAAATAATTTCATAAGTTCTTGGCAAAGCAAATAGCGTTGCACAAGGCAAGCGTGAATACAGGTTTCAGTCTCTTAATTAACACCACAACACAATAGAGTATTTCACTGCACTGACCCCGACCACTATGGAAAGGCTTGCATGGTCTTACTTTGGTCCAATAGATTTCACATGTGTTCTCGCCTACGTGTTGTAACTGGTTATTTTCTCTGAAGTGTTATAATAAATTAATTATCACAACGTTTTTTTCATAGTGGTTATTTTTTTCAACGTCGACGAATATTGCTGATAGTGTTTTATAATCTAAAAGAACCAGGAAAATGTGTTTTTTTTGTTCTTAAAATGGGTTTTGGATTAGTTTCAATCAGCTCAAAGTGTTCAGTTAGACTGAATTAAACCATTAATTGGCCTATCTTGTTTAACCCTTTTGATCCCGGGACGTTTTGCAAGGGCATCTGCTCCAGCCCGGCCATGATTTATTGAAAATGTAGTACTTTGACGAAACTTTCCCTAAATTTTTATTTATCAATAGATTTTCATTATTCTTTTTTTAATTACCTTCTCCCAGACTTATATAACTCGCACTTCCCTAGAGTTATAATAAATTTGTACACAACAAAATTATGATAAAAATGTTACGCACTAAAAATATTTTTCCAAAACTTTCCGTTTCCATTTTTTATAGAGTATATAAAATTAAAACTCATTTTCTAAATAGAAGAATCGTGCCTTTGTACACATAAAAATGATTTTTTTTCGAAATGTTCACTTAGTTATACCCACCAACAATGGAGATATATGTTTATAACTAAAAAGTGCACAATTAGTTGCACAGCACAACATTGCGAAAAATATATGATAATGTGTAAAAATAGGAGTATTTAACTCAATCACTTGTAACATTACAAAATAAACAGGAATATCTCTATTTTAGCTTTAATCAAATGTTTGTAATGTAGTCTTATTGCCAGAAAAAAAGTATTTTATGTTATATACACTAACACTTATTTACACTAAAAAAACCCGCTACAAACAATAATAAACTTCCAAACAAAAAGATCAACCTCCCAACAAAATTGAGAGTAACAAACAGACCACTCACTCTCTATTCACAAAAATGAGAGCTGACGCGGCTTTTGGCACCTAGCAGCTACAGTTATCAAGGTTATAGTTATCATTATAATTCTGTGATGGCTCAAGGCGCGGGTAGAAAACCCGTAATGGTTGCTTATTTGAATACACGTAAGATGCGTACAACAAAATACGCGTACAACAGGAATATTGCTAAAGATGCGTACAGGATCACGTTTTGACAGATGACGAGGGTAAGCTGTGACATCAGAACATTGATAGGCTAAATTTGCGTACAACGTTTCGGCAAACACGGATCTCTTAAAATCAATGCGCTACATAAATGAGTTTACCTCTGAGCTAACCATCTCAAGGCTGGAGAACCTTGAAAACTTTATCTATTATACCTGATTTCCATCACACTTTTCCAGGCTTTGGACTGGCAAAAGGATAGAGATATCTTGCGCTTTCATTTTGGAGTGTTTAAAATATCTTGTAGCCTCTGTAATTTTATTTTTGTTTTATATTATCAATTTTTAAAATTTTGTTTTCATTTTACAGTTTTTTTTTCATTTTAATCTACAATATTATAACTTGGCCAATTTATTTGATTTTACTATCTGATTTCTTGAGTCTAATCTAATCCATTTTTTGGATTTAGAAAAGATATCTTAAACAAGGCATTAGTTTCCAGTTTCTTGGTATTTTTGTAGTTTCTTTTAAAACTTTTTCGTCGAATTTAATATACTTTGTTTTTCTTCTCTTTCGTCTAGTCTCATGCGCATAGGAGTAGAAGTTTCAGCCTCTTTTGATAAGTCTCTTTCGATTAAATCGAGCTTATCACCACCACAGTTGAAAGCAAAGTGACCACTGACAAAATGAAAACCCTTTTTGACCCATTTTGACTGGGAGAATCCAAAACCTTTAAAGTTATTAGAAAATAGTTTAGGGGTAGATGACCTGGGTTGATCAATGGAGTTTGGTTTATACGCTTTTTTCGCTTGTCAAATTTACGACATACCCTCGTCAATTGCTGTTGTTTCCTCTTGTACGCATTATTCGCTGTACTCATCTTTCGCTGTACGCATTTTCGTGCCACCGTTTATTTCACTGGTCGCTTTTTTCGCGATGGTAAACACAAAAGTAACCGACGACCCCTAGTGGTACAGATTGTTTCCAATAGGCTATCAAGAAATGATTTCTTTGTATCTTTTTACATCTGTTGTTTTTACACCTCGTCTGATTCTTTATATCTTTTTAAAGATTTTTCAGAAAGTATTACCGCTACTAAGTAAAACCAGACTTTTAATGTGAACTACAAGAATAAAAGTTTGGTATATTTTGAGTAAATATACAAAAAAAATTACTGCCAAATTTAAGACCGTTTATGACACTATCCACGTCATATTCTGCAAAATGTATTTTACAAACGTCTTATAAAACAACCCCCTTGTACGATGTATTTACATTACTATATAAAATAATTTACAACGGATCATAAATTTAAGTTAATGCTTTCAAATTTCCAACATTCGACGCACTGCGTTCGTTAATTGAGAATTTCTCTAAATAAACGAACTATAACTAATTGGCTTAAGATTACATGGAAACAAGTGCATATATTAAACCTGGAGATTCTGGCATAACTAATTGCATTTATTAAAGTATGTATACATCGTAAAGCCAACACCAAACAAGGAAAACAAGCGTAAACTATGTGTAAAGGTCGTCTGATTAAAGTTCACATTATTCAGAACAATCCGGGTAGATAACATTCAACGATGACGCAGTAGTTTATGTTTCTCTGTTTTGTGGTTACATTTATTATCTTATTTGTTTGTCTTAAGAAATAAAATCTCATTCTCATTCTGTTAATCATGAGTTTTGAACTATTAAACTTTGTTTTTGTTGTAAACACGTAAATAAATGTTAACAAAACATTACTTTCCCTTCAGTAAGGAGTTTTTCAACTCTATTAATATGACGTTTATCAATAAGCAAAGATATTATTTTTAAAACAACCTGCCCAATAATATTTGAGCTGTTTATTTGATACTTTTAATGACGTCATTTTAATTTACTTCGTTACGTGAATCTTTCTAAAGGCCAAAAAGCATCTCAATAAACAATGGCAGAGATGATTAAAACATTCTTAATTTGAACAAAAGAATAATCTGTGTTAGGCGTCATAATTACGGAGGAAGGCGCTAAATCTTGAAAGTGTCGGTTTTTAAATTACTTTGGTCAGATTTCGTAATCCTATGGTGTGGTTTTTTTGAAAATTAGTTTTACTAATTTCGTTGCCAATTCCTTCCTACATATCCTTAAATGAAAATGAATTATTTAAACACGTGGGGATCAGTAAACAATGGTTTAAAGTTTTAAAAAAATACAGTGCTTTCAAAGAAATTTAACCCTTTGAGCGTTTTTATGCAATTTGTACAATTTTGGTGTAACGTAGCTTAGCTCAAAAAGATTTTATCTTAGTAGACTGTATACAATATCAAGAGCACAGTGGAACAATATATTACAAAAATATATGTAAAAAAACCAGAAAACCACAAAAATTAATAAAAAAACAACTAAAATAAGTTACCTAACATTATATCCTTATGTACATTTCGATGACAAAGTCATCATCTTCAGAGGTTCCTATTACAAAAGTACAATCTAGAATACAGAAAAAAAATTTGTATTCTAGATTGTACTTTTGTAATAGGGACCTCTGAAGATGATGACTTTGTCATCGAAACGTACACGAGGATTTAATCTTAGGTAACTTATTTTAGTTATTTTTTGTTTAATTTTTGTGGTTTTGGGGATTTTTCACCTATATTTTAGTAGACTGTAGTAATTTTTTTTTTCAAATTAAGTTTGGCATCAGGATGAATAAAGAAATGTATTAAACATATATAAAACAACTTGTTTGTATTTTAAAAGTAATAATACAAATAAAACAACGATAAAAATAATAGAATCTTTTCGTTTTACTGAAGAAAAATAAAAGCATGAATAATTATGATAAAAATTAACTAAATTTATAACAGAACTGATAAAATGAGAGACGACAAAATAAATAGCTTTATTGAACTTCCAAGTTTTCTACCACACCAACAATTCTCGTGGTTCTTCTCATGAAGTGAGAACATGTTAAATATAATTACATCGATATAATAATATCAAAATCGAATATACACAAAATTATTTGAAATTTTCAAAATTTACAAATAACCTTATTGTTGATACATTTAATAAATCTTTGACAATTCAATAATTGAAATATAAAATATCCTGAATTCTAAAACATTTTATTAAAGAGGAAAATTCATATAATTAGCCTACCCAAAAATCTATCACTTAAACAAAGCTCATCAATAATAATCTAAAAATACATAAGACTTCCTTAAATACTTAGTTTTACATATATACCTACTAAAAACGTAGAAGTTAAACAAAGTTGTATGTAGTTTGTAAAACTTAGTGTTTAGTCTTGAGAAGTACCACGAAACGCTGTGGCCGAAACGTTGAAGATCAGTAAACCTTTTTATATTATTGTCTCTCGTTTCATTTGAGTCCTGTTATGCACTTGGAATTAAGACATTAGAATCCTGGAAGTTTTTAAAAACTAACTTATAGGAAAAATAATACAATATAAAATTATCAGGGGTTTTTTGATGTTGTAGAAATTATTTAAAAATTCACTATTGATAATGTAACAATCCATTAACAAAATCATCT
The DNA here is from genome assembly GCA_036971475.1 of Prosapia bicincta. Lineage (NCBI taxonomy): Eukaryota > Metazoa > Arthropoda > Insecta > Hemiptera > Cercopidae > Prosapia > Prosapia bicincta. Next base: position 358,512 of record JBAIZL010000361.1, read on the forward strand.
AATTTTTGGATATGTGATTATTTAAAAATAGAAATAATAATTATGAACTAAAATTAAAAATATAAAATACTAACTATATACAAAACTGAACCACACAATATCATCTATCAAATTAAAACCACACAAATCTAATGATATGTAACAAGTTATAAGCACGAGATGTTAAACTACCACTGCAAGATCTCTTCACTTGGTGCCGTGGTCGGGTATTGCTGACTACAAAACCACCTTGTCTGGCTTTCCGAAAATACTGTTTTGAGTTTTAAAATAATGCCACTCTTTTACTAAAATATAGAATAGTAGACAAAAATTATTCTCTCGCCGGAACTCACGTAATACCATTAAATGGAATATTTCGGTTAGCGGAAATTCACCACAATAACGTATGGAAACAGCCCATGGAAAACAACGTATGTAAATGATAAGTAAATACGCTGTGTAGGCTATAGTTAAAATTTTCCTATGCCTTTATTTTTTTATAATTGTAAATAACGCACTTTGAATGTTCTTTATCTATTATAGAGCAATGTTCCCCCTTCTCTCTGTCTCTCTCTCTCTCTCTCTTACTCTCTCTCTCTCTCTGTCTCTCTCTTACTCTCTCTCTCTCTGTCTCTCTCTTACTCTCTCTCTCTCTCTCTCTCTCTCTCTCTCTCTCTCTCTCTCTCTCTATATATATATATATATATATATATATATATATATATATATATATATATATATATATATGTATCTGTCTGAAAATATAGTATTTAGTAATGTTGCTCCAAGCCAACCGTCTGTAAATAACGCATTCTCCATCTGATAAATTTGGATATTCTCTATCTATCATAGAGCTATCTGTGTTCTCTCTCCCTCTCTCTCCCTCACTCTCTCTCTCTTCTTTCTCCCTCTCTCAATCTCTCTCTCTTCTCTCTCTTCTCTCTCTCCCTCTTTGACTCCCTCTCTCTTCTCTCTCCCTCTCTCACTTACTCTCTCTCTTCTCTCTCCCTCTCTCACTCTCTCTCTCTTTCCCTCTCTCTCTCTCTCTTTTTCTTCTCTCTCCCTCTCTCTCCCTCACTCTCTCTCTCTCTCTCTTCTCTCTCTTCTTTCTCCCTCTCTCAATCTCTCTCTCTTCTCTCTCTTCTCTCTCTCCCTCTTTGACTCCCTCTCTCTTCTCTCTCCCTTTCTCACTTACTCTCTCTCTTCTCTCTCCCTCTCTCACTCTCTCTCTCCTTCCCTCTCTCTCTCTCTCTTTCTCTTCTCTCTCCCTCTCTCACTTACTCTCTCTCTTCTCTCTCCCTCTCTCACTCTCTCTCTCTCTCTCTCTCTCTCTCTTTCCCTCTCTCTCTCGTTCTCTTTCCTCTCCCTCTCTCACACACTCTCTCTCTCTCTGTATTTATAGTGTATAGTGATACAGAAATTCCTGTAGACCGAGGACGTTTGAAACGCGTTAACAACATATTTGCTCGTTAGGAAAGATTTCGAGGATATTATTAAACAGTCTAGCGGAAACGTAAGATATAATAAACAATTAAAACACGTAATTTATTACTTTTCATTATTGAGTAGCAACGTTCTTATTTTATTAGTTAATTACATTTCAGTTACGGTCTGAGTTGACAATGGGACACATCTCATGATATTGGCGATGTGATCTTATTAAAGAAGAAAGTAAGTGCTGCTATGGGCAAGTGTTACATAGACTATTAATGTACGTCAAAGCGTATAGGTTTAGATAATTACCATTATTATATATACCGAGTTTGATATATTCATTCCTTAACTCGTTTTCGATATGAATTACCTATTAATGTGAGCATGACTACCACATGTTTAATTTGTAAATAGTGATTTCCTGACATCGAGTATTTACGACAAATACGCTTAAAAATAACTGCATATAAAAGTAAAATAACATATATAACTTTAAAACATAGTTTACATTATAAAACAAATTGAAAATAATCAATTATTAATGTAATTGGGGTTTGTAACCAATATTCTATGGATACGTTAGTTCAGTTGCTAATATTTCCAGGATACTAAATTACAGATTTGTATAAATACGACTACAAAATAACCGAATAAAGTGCTACACACAAATTTAATCCTAATAGATATCCTAACTTGTTTCAAAAAATGAAATGCCTTAAAATATTTAAAGCAATAGTCTAAGAACTAACAATGCTTAGTTTTGAAAGACAATATTGTAGATTAAGTAATATTAACAGTCGAGAAGGTTAAAGCCACAGGGAGCCAACCTTTATTATTTTTTTAATTGAGTTAAAAGCAGAAATAGGTGTGGCACTTTTTAACGCTAGAGCGGTCTAAGCGTGGCTATGCTATGGTAGATTTCTAGTAGGCAGCAGAAGAAGTACATTCTATTTCTACCCTAACCTCTAAAAAGGTGCTATAAGGTAATACAAATTCTAATCGTTACAATAAGGTTATTCTAGCTTCCAGGGGTTCTGCATGATCTATCGTAGGAGGGTAATTTTAGTAATTTTTAAAAATGATAATGTTTGGTTAGTAGGACTTCAGGTCTTAAATAATAATGTATTAGCACGCAATTAAAGATTTGCTTCCAAACTCATAGTTTATAATGTATTTTCCTTTTAGAAGTAGTCTCCACACAATGAATCCACTATTGGTAATTTAAAATTAATCATTTAAATTCTCCATGAACTTGTCGAGACATTCCTCAAATTAACTTGAATTAATTTACATAATTTTTACATTAATATAAATAGGGACTTTATTGTTTCCCCTATTCGTAGTAGAACTTTATATCCTTACCTTAGCCTTACCTAACCTTTCCTAATTAATCTTAACGCAAGACTGAAGAGGATACATCTCGTTATGACAGCGATGGTATGTGTACCAGACGCAACCATGTATACGTAATACCTTCCGGGTATCCAACATTAGGGGAAGCTTATGTACCTTTCTTGGTCTAGCTGTATTCACAGCTGTAGAGAAAGAAATGCATGTCACTCTCATCATAGCCTCACTAACAAAATACTTGTAAGGTAATACACATCCTTATCCCTTAACATAATGATATCCTATCTCACAGAGCTCCTGAGTTATCTATTGCGGGGCTTTTCCTGGCAGGGTTTTTTCTTGCCAGATTTTTTCAATCAGCTCTTTGCGTGACACCGTACAAAGTGCTACTGTTTCATTTCACTATCTCGTGTTTTCCTTGGAAAGTGCTTATCAACTTGGTACATGGACAATATATTCCGATTCCTTCACTCGCTGTAGGGATACAAACCACATGACCTTACGACATAAAGGCAGCTCGCTAGAGGGTGGCGATATCGAAGGCCTGGTGGGTTTTGTGTTCACTCAATGGGCAAAAAACCAAAAATCAGAAACCTGACTGACTGACTGACTGACTGAATCTTTTCCATTAACCAACACTACACCCTTGTGGGATGATCCAATCTTTTATTATTATTAATATTATGTCTTCATTTGTATTAGTCTGTGAATTATTTTAACGTTAATTAATTAGCAATACTTAAATAAATTTTATCATCACCGAATAAGGTAAGTGAATAATTAAATAAATCTTTAGACTAAAATCATCAAATATTTATTTTGTCGGTTCTATCAAACCATATTTAAAAGCTGTCATATTTAGTCCGTAATTTAATAACTAGACAGTGCACACTTTTGGATTGAAAAGTGAAAGAAATAAAGTGACTTCAAGAAACGAAGAAGCTCGATCTCCTCTTACGTACCATAAAAAAACCTGTTCCTTTTATTTATAACACGCTGTCTTCCGATACTTCACACGATTATTTCCGTTCTAGTCCCTCTGTAAAGTATTCTAGGAATGTAGTATGCTTTTTTGACCAACGTTACTTAATATTCCTAACAATAGGTCAATTTCTATACAATAAACAAACCTAATACAATTGGTCGAAATTTTTATCTTTTCTGCCTTTTCATTACTCAATATTTCTATTGCAGTTACTTGAATTTATAATTAGTAGCTTAATAGCTTATTTAATAGCTCACAGAATCGCTTTTTCTCAGACCTCAGTTATTCTCGAGAGACTTTAAACTCTCTTGCTGTAACCTCACTCGCGCTTAGCAAAGCAAATTTTCGTCTGGCTGGATTTTTAGTTTTAACCCTCCGCCCACAAGTAGCCCCTTTAAGTGAAATAAAATATCCCTACATTATGTAGTTAATAAATCTCCCGTCTAGTTAAGAATTTCCGCGTTGCTAAGCGACTGATCGAAAGTTGATTAATTTTAACCTTAATCCGTACGTTTTTCAATCGTTCCTCGTGCAAAGGCAAAATAAAACCAGTGTTAAAGTTCTCTAAATATCAGATGACAAAAAGGTCAGTCGTACAGGTTTAATGGTGTAGCTTTCATACGGGCGTATCTGCGCAGACTCAAAGTACATGGTCTCAATATTCCCGACCAACCTTCCAAGCACTCAAAGTAAAAGTTTAAAATTTGTATCTCGCTCCATTATTAACTCACTCCATGCAATACGCGTGTGATAGACAGTTTGGTAATTTCACACAACTGATGTATTTTGGGAAACTATTTCTTGAATACACTCTCACGTTTAATTTAATTTTTGAATGGTCCTGTATTATTATTAAACTAATTAAAACGATTCTAATGAATTATGAGATAATATTCTTGAGTAAATCCTAAATAATTAATATTTCATAACAAAGCCATAACTCTTTCAAGAATTTCTGAAACAAATAATAGAAACTCCAAACTAGTTCTTATTAATAGAAAATATTCTATTACGATCTTTCTATCGAATTCCACTACGAAAACCTATAAAGTACCATTAAAAAAAATCTAAATTTTGTTATTATTGAATACATCTATTATATACAAATTATCATCCCCTAACAGGATGACCAATAGGGGGTATAATCTTAAAAAAATAATAATAAAATCAATCAAAAGCCTAACAAAATCTAACACAGATAAAATAAATTGATCATTACATATAAAGGGGAATAAAACAATTTCAAAATTTCCATCCATTCAGAAAGTAATTGTTCAAGGTCTCTCTTACTATTACTAGTGCTATTGTGTATATGGGGAATACATGTCTAGAAATAGTCGTCTTTGGTAATTAAATTCAACATCAATTAACTATTTGTCCAATGGAATTTATACTGATTCTCATACTCATTCATAATATTACTTTATATTTCTTTAGTTATGCAAGTCCTAAATATAAATTCCTAAAGAAAGCAATAAATAAAGGTAAAAGTGTAAATGGAAATGATTCAGAATTTGTACCCAGACTCCGTTCAAATCTACACCGATGGGTCAGTAGATCTAGTCCAAGATAAGTCAGGAGCAGGCTACTATAACCACTTCACCAAAGACGAATATTACATACCAGAAAATGCAGCCTCCAGTGTCGATGCAGAGTTGCTGGCAATAAATGCAGCCTTGGTAAACTGCCTTCAACTACGAGCAGAGAAGTTCTGTATATTCACTGACTCCAAGAGTGCCTTGCACAAGATAGAGAAACGGAAACCAGGAAGCTACTCATTCAGACTAGAAGAAATACAAAATTTACTCAACACTCTCAGCAAAGATGAGAAACAAATACAGCCCCAGTGGATCCCCTCCCACTGCGGCATCGACGGTAATGAAAAAGCAGATACAATCGCCAAACAAGCAGCGAAAATGGGTCCAGTCTTCTTACCACAGTACTCTCTAAAGAAATGCCTGAGTGCTATGAAAACATCAGTCAGAAGGAAATGGATCCACCGTTGGAGAGAAGAAACCAAAGGTAGAAACCTCTATGACATTCAAAAAGAACCAAATGATTTGGAAATGTATCAAGGAGTTCCCAGATTTACATCCGTCTTTGCAGCACGAGCAAGAATCGGACACATTGTGACTGAGACCTATCTCTTCAGATTTAATCTGAGTGAATCTCCACTCTGCCCCAACTGTAGAAAAGAGGAGGAGACTCTAGACCATGTCCTCCTTCTATGTTCCTCACCAATTCCACCAAGAGCAGCTCTGCTGTCTGCGCTGGGAAGTCAGGGAAACATCAAAACAATATTGATCGATAAACAGTTTTGGACCTTGGCTGCAGCAACTATTATGGACATCAGACCATCGGAGTTACATGACCCTGGACGTCCGCAGCAAGAAGTAAGAAAAGTATAAGTCAAAATAGTGAACTCAAAATCTCACAAAAAATTAGTTTTTAATATACACACACACACACACTTACAATAAACTAGTTTCGGCGACGGTTACGCCTTCCTCAGTAGCCAAGCACTGCTTGTAAACAGCACTCAGTTTACCTTTGTGAATAGTTTTCACTAGCTAAGTTCTAATTAACTAAATAAAAAGCAATAAATATTTATAGTTGAACAATCTTGGTTGTTCAAGGAAGTAATACGCAATAACTGTTACAATGTCTGACATGAATTATTATGGAGAGCGTAAGGGTTTCCTAGTTTTTCATTGTTTTCATTTCACAAATTCCCTTTAATTTTATATAAAATAAAGTTAAGATTTTTTAGCTTGTACTTTATAGAAAGAGTTTCTGGAAAATGTATGGCTAACAATGGATACATTTTTACTACACGTATTGGTTTTTTTCTTCGTCTCGATGTCATAGAAAGAGGCTTCATGGCGCAAAATAATCTCGGGCTTTTTAAGTCAAGAATTGGGGTGAAGATGGACTCTTCACGACGCTCGCGGTGCCGTCTCTAAGTACAGAGACTTAAAGATTCTACATCAGACACTACATCGCGTCACAAAAAGTAGGCAAATGGAATTATCTAGACGATTTGACGAACAACGTTGGGTGGAAGTATTCAAACATTTTCACGTTAAAAATCTAACACAAGAAAGTTTTTTTTTAAATTTAATAGATTTTGTGCGCCTGGAACAAATCCACCTGTAGAAAGAGTATTTTAACAAATGAACAAATTAAAGACTTTCAGAAACTCAGTTACAGGTACTAATCTTTATTACAATGTTGCTAACTTAGCTAAATATTTTTAAAAATATCACTAATTTTATTCTTAAGAATAACCTTCAGGCCTATTAAAACAATTTTGTTCTTCTAAAAAATATAAATGTGGTCTTCCTCCTCTAGAAAGCAGGCTCAATCTTGCCACCATTAAGTTCACCAACAAACTACGCTGCCACAAGGAAGATCATATCTCCACCAGAGTGTTTAATGAATCAACGCTCCAACTTGATAGAGCTATTAGGAGACATAAAGTTGGAGCATTCCACGTTGGACTTTCTGCAGAAGCCTCTTTTTCCCAGAGGGGCACCAAAGGAAATGAAAATTAATTTGAATCTCCTACACCCAAATTCGAAGAAAGAAGGCCCACTAATTCTTAGACAGGAGGTCTTGAAACGATTGAGAGGATCTCTCAGGGGAACTTATCAATTGCCTATACGGACGACTCATCTGGCAGATCTCTCAACAAGGGAGGTGCTGGTGTTCTTTTCCTTCTTCTAAGTGAAGACAAATATATACATAAAATCAACACAGGGTGATCCCTTCAAACTTTACCAGTGAACTTCTTCCAATTAAGGAGGCACTTACCTTGTATCTGTCCAGTCCGGAATTTCTGTCGACGGAAGGATTAGTTATCTTTTCTGACTCAAAAGCTACCTTAGAAGGAATCAAAAATGGAGAAACCAACATCACCTCTGCCATCCTACTGGAAAGTTTGCATTGCAATGGGAAATCCTGCTTGTTGCAATGGATACCTGCACATGTGAATATTGAGGGAAACGAGTGTGCGGATTCGTTGGCCAAAGAAGGCAGAAACTCTGACCAACATTGCCCTACTATAACGCTTGCAGACACAAATGCAGTTGCAAAGTACAGACTTCTGCCCCATTCCTTCAGAAAACCCCCTGTTGTCGATTTTGATGGTCCCAGAATCCTTACGTCAACAATTGCAAGACTTAGGAGAACCCATTTTAAAGGAATGAAGATTCTTCCAGACAAGACCAGAACATATATCTCCTGCAAGAACTATTCCGATGCCCATCTCATGCCAGACCACATTCTCGAATGCCCTGCCCTTGTTCCACAAATCTTGTGACTTGGAATGGTGCCACTGGCTTCGGAACTCCAAGAGGTCCTCTACAGTGTGGATGCCTTGAGGCTGGCGAACGCAGTTTTGAAGACCCACAATGCTATCTAAAAGTCCATGGACACGAAAAAAAAAGATATAAAAAATTAAGTTTATTTGGGGACTCGTATAAAGTTTTTATGAAGGAAAAAGCTGTTGATAAACCAGTCAATAAATATTTATTTTAATTAAAGCAACGTTTATGGGACATTTGATTGATAAATGCAATTACTGTGTATTTTATACGAAAACAGTTTCAGGCTTGATATGGACAACAAAAAAGTTGCCAAAACGTTACTGTAATTAAAATAAATAATAATTGATTCGTTAATCAACCGTATGTCCTTCATAAAAGTCTAAAAACATCTGAGAATTTATATTCTTGTACTTAAATATTTACTACTTTGATCAAGAAAATAACCTTTATTAAAAACGTTTTAAGTATTTACTGTTTCATGCAAAAACCCCGAAATCTCGTTTTGAGTTAAACACACAAATGGTTTGGTTATGTAGTCCTATAGCCTACATTTCTTGAAGCTATACGCAATATAAACTAAGCATGATTTGCAAATCTAAAGCAATGTTCAGACTTTTGATGAAAAACTCATTGGACTTATATAGGAATTTAGTTTACAAATCAATGTATAAAATCTAAGAATTCTTTTTTAATAATTCTCTTTCCAATCTAGAGCACGAATTTAATATCAGTCAAAAACACGATGAATATCATTAGGTCCTACAATTATTTGTATTACAAAAGTTGACGTTAATAAAGTGTTTTTAAAAATTAATACAAGAGACTGTTGGCAACATATTTTTAAACAGGAAAGAAAATAAATCTAAAGTTTAAGCAGTGATGAATATTTAACAAATTAAATTTAGATGGGATATTGGGAGCACAATTGCATTTAAATATATTTGTAGAAATTTATCAGTTTTTCAAAACATAACCCATCTTAATTTTAATTCTCTTCAGTACAAAAATCTAATTTATTAGGGATAGTAGGGATAATTTTGTTAACAATGTGCAAAAATGGAAAATTTCAGTTAATGTCCTTTTGAAATAAATTATGTTTTGTTCTCTCAGATCCTAAATATTTTAATTTTGATCCCGGATATGATTCCTAATTTGAATATTAAAATTAATTCTCGCAATCGTCTTTACCAAAGAGTTTTTATGATCGATTTTTAATCCAGTAGGGATGTGGGATGACTCTACGCAGAGGTTTATACACAATCAAATTATTCGTGTATTGGCCGAGGCTACTTTTGATTTTATTTTCCAAAGCAGACAATTTTAAAAATCTATTCACAAACTCTGCTTGTGCGGTGACATCAGATGATTACTATATCAACCCCCACGATTTTTAATCAGCACAATATTTCTACTTAAATTTAAAGGGGTTATCTCAACTTCCATGGTAATTGGAAGTAGGGCCTATATATTCTTCACACTTTATAATCTTTTATAGGTTGCTCTTAACATATCCTGCATTTTATTATCCAACATCCAAAACGGAATTTAAAAACATTTGATCAATTGATCTCGAAGTTAACAACTTTGTCGGTTTCTCTTGTAAATTCAGGAGCCAACAGTCTTTATTTTTGAGCAGATAAATTTATTTTATTTTCACTTCTCAACTTTCCCTGACTCCTACTTTGAGGAGATCAACTTTGTTAAGTGATATTTCTATCCTATTATTATCACTTTCAAGTAACTATTTGTGAACATTTATTTTCTAAACAAGTGGACAAACTCTCAAGCAATATATCATTGCTCCATACAATGACACTTATCAATATATCATAGCTCCATACAATGACATTTATCAATATATCATTGCTCCATACAATGACATTTATCAATATATCATTGCTCCATATAATGGCATTTATCAATATATCATTGCTCCATACAATGACATTTATCAATATATCATAGCTCCATACAATGACATTTATCAATATATCATTGCTCCATACAATGACATTTATCAATATATCATTGCTCCATATAATGACATTTATCAATATATCATTGCTCCATACAATGACATTTATCAATATATCATTGCTCCATACAATGAATTAATTAAGAGGTTTTATTTAGTTATAATAAAAAATTCATCCACACCTGCTCCAAGTTGTGCTCAGCCACCATTGTACTTAGTAGGTGACCTACTAACTCAACTTTCGTTTTCTTTTAATTTTTGTACACATGTAACTTTTTAAGATTATTACACAAATACATTCCTTCTATTTCTTGCAATCACAATACTTTTACAAAAAACATACAACTGCTTACTCTTCTATCTGATTCACTGAGTTCTTTCAAGTCATGCAGACAATTTCTCACCAACTTCAACTTCAATGGGAAGGATCCATGAAAATTGATTTGATGACCTCCATGAGTAACATTCGTCAGAAGGCGATATGAATCTTTTCAATCCGAATCTTACACAAAAAGAAAAATTGGACAATTTGCCATCACATGAGGCAACTTTGGTTGTTGTATATGATAAAACATGCAATTTTTAGGAAATTAAATAATAAATATGTTGGCTGCTGATCAGCGGTATTTTCCACAACGCATAGATGAAGGCTAGATATATGACGAACAGTTTTTTAGCTATTAGAGCTACGTCGTCAGTATTTCAGCATTCAAGGTCAATATAGCTATCCCAATCCGTATGCTGCCGGGTAGCCATCGCATCGAACTTCAAGCTGTGCACTAAACTAAGCTGATTTATACATTTTTTGCGAACTAGTAAAACCTAGGTCCCATGCCCAGATTCAGAGTGTATAGAAGTATACCACTCGGAAATAGTTCGAGTATGAAGAAGACAGGTCGGAAAAGTCCACTGAAGAATGTATCAAGCTTTCGGAGACAAAAAACAAAATTGGATTTTGGCACTCGTGGGAGTCCTGACAGAAGTGATAACAAAATAAAGTTGCGCAGGTGGACCCTAGTGTTCGCCGAAAACCTGGTAGGCCTACTGCGTGAGCCTACTGCGATGCATAGGTTTCGAGAGAGTAGGGGATGCTCGACAACAACCCGATGTATCTTTGTGGTAAGATATTTGAAATAGAATGGCGTAAAATATAGTATTATAGTAACCCGGTTCAACCTATGAGAAGAGAAACCAGTGACAGGTCAGACGATAAACCAAAGATACGACAAACAACTAGATTAAGACTCTATTTCCACAATCTAACATCTGATTTTATGATATTGACTATTTCATGACAGAATTCCTTGATGCAAATGTTTCGAGGCCTTCCTCTTTTTCAACTTCACTTTTGCAGACTAAAGGATGGCTCAATTGTGCATAATGTGGGCCTAACAGTGGTCAAAGAAAAGGGCTAGTTTAAGGTACTAAAATATTATAATCTGTATGATGAAATCTGTCATGTAACCCCAGCCTTGCCGGGATGAGCCTTGCATCTTCCCGCAGCTGTTTCCTTTTTTGAGTCACATACAAGCGTCCCAAATAATTAAATTTACTCGTTTACACTTGTTACAATATCCAAATATTTAGGGAATATTTATAAAGTACTTAAATATATAAGAAGAGCGATACCAAACACGACATACGTTAGTAAAAATAAAATTAAAAAAAAACAATATGGACGTATGCAATTTGTATGTAGTAACAAACTTAAATTTAACAAATTTAGTTTACGAATTATGTCCAAATTATTTACAAATAACGTATGGTATGGTTCTTTTTATAATTTTATATACTTTTCAAATATTCCATCGAAATTTAAAAATTCTGATTAGGATAAGAAATTTAATTTACCCAGTTTAGATGTTAATAGGTACTCTTTAAGGAAACAGCTGCAATAGATGAGCCACGTCCGGGCTAGCCCGGATTCACAAGACAGGTTATATCATAAAAATTAAAACTGAGTATGGTAGAGACAGTGGTAGACAGTCGAATGGCAAAGGTCAAACTCATAGTAGTTTGGATAACAATGCCACAGACGATGTTGAAATGCTTTCTACCGAGGCTAAATTATTGAGTCAATGGTTATTTACTACAAAAGATTCACCAGGTTTCTTTAAAGCATTTTTAATAATTTAATGGCAATTTTGTGCCATTTAAAATATAAACAAGAATAAAATAGATTATTAGGGCTGATTGATAGTAATTGTTAATTCATATTAAAAAGAATAAAATAATAAATAAAAGTTTACACTTTAACCTTTAGACAAGCAGAACGATAAACTACAAGAGATTCCATATGTTTGCGATGGTGTCCCTATTAAATATTATGTAAATATTGTAATTTTATTGTATAATAACGTTGTATTGTGGATTTATTTTAGGAAAATCTTTTGTAATAATCTTTTGGGAAAATATAAAATTGTTATTCTATTTACTTTATCTTCTTACAAGTTGAAATAAAAACGCATGTTTCAACAAAGAATAGTGACATTTTAAATTTTTGCGCCGAGTGTTTTTTCTATTTTAGAATCTACGGAGCCTTCCGTAGAATCAAATACGGATAAAAACCCTCGGCAAACACTGTGCTCGGCAGGAGAAGGAAGTTGTGACAATTAAATTTTACACGTTTTAATCCTGGCACTGTTTTGCCGCGTTTGGGAAACAAACGTCTGCCAGACACGACTTTCGCGGTTGACTGACCACACTTTCATCGGCAACTGCAGTTGGACCAGAAAACATCGTTAGGCAATTAATTTGGCCACAATTTTCCGGTTTTCTCTATTGTTACTTCTGGTCTATCTACAATGAAGAGTAACATATAAGTCAGGCAATGACGTGATGTATAAGCCTTGTGGGAGCATTGCCGATGTGTGTACATACATGGAGAGTAACATATGTCAGGCAATGACGTGATGTGTAAGCCTTGTGGGAGCATAGCCGATGTGAGTAGACACATGGAGAGTAACATATAAGTCAGGCAATGACGTGATGTGTAAGTAAGCCTTGTGGGAGCATTGCCGATGTGAGTAGATACATGGAGAGTAACATACGTCAGGCAATGACGTGATGTGTAAGCCTTGTGGGAGCATTGCCGATGTGAGTAGACACATGGAGAGTAACATATAAGTCAGGCAATGACGTGATGTGTAAGTAAGCCTTGTGGGAGCATTGCCGATGTGAGTAGACACATGGAGAGTAACATATAAGTCAGGCAATAAGGTGATGTGTAAGTAAGCCTTGTGGGAGCATTGCCGATGTGAGTAGACACATGGAGAGTAACATATAAGTCAGGCAATGACGTGATGTGTAAGCCTTGTGGGAGCATTGCCGATATGAGTAGACACATGGAGAGTAACATATGTCAGGCAATGACGTGATGTGTAAGCCTTGTGGGAGCATAGCCGATGTGAGTAGACACATGGAGAGTAACATATAAGTCAGGCAATGACGTGATGTGTAAGTAAGCCTTGTGGGAGCATTGCCGATGTGAGTAGACACATGGAGAGTAACATACGTCAGGCAATGACGTGATGTGAAGCCTTGTGGGAGCATTGCCGATGTGAGTAGACACATGGAGAGTAACATATAAGTCAGGCAATGACGTGATGTGTAAGTAAGCCTTGTGGGAGCATTGCCGATGTGAGTAGACACACGGAGAGTAACATACGTCAGGCAATGACGTGATGTGAAGCCTTGTGGGAGCATTGCCGATGTGAGTAGACACATGGAGAGGAACATACGTCAGGCAATGACTTGATGTGTAAGCCTTGTGGGCGCATTGCCGATGTGAGTAGACACATGGAGAGTAACATATAAGTCAGGCAATGACGTGATGTGTAAGCCTAGTGGGAGGAATAGCCGATGTGAGTAGACACATGGAGGGTAACATACGTCAGGCAATGACGTAATGTGTAAGTAAGCCTTGTGGGAGCATTGCCGATGTGGGTAGACACATGGAGAGTAACATATAAGTCAGGCAATGACGTGATGTGTAAGCCTTGTGGGAGGAATAGCCGATGTGAGTAGACACATGGAGAGTAACATACGTCAGGCAATAACGTAATGTGTAAGTAAGCCTTGTGGGAGCATTGCCGATGTGGGTAGACACACGGAGAGTAACATATAAGTCAGGCAATGACGTGATGTGTAAGCCTTGTGGGAGCATTGCCGATGTGGGTAGACACATGGAGAGTAACATACGTCAGGCAATGACGTAATGTGTAAGCCTTGTGGGAGCATTGCCGATGTGGGTAGACACATGGAGAGTAACATATAAGTCAAGCAATGACGTAATGTGTAAGCCTTGTGGGAGCATTGCCGATTTGAGTAGAAACTTCAGTTGGGAAAAGTGAACACAGAGTTAACGTCCTGATTGAATTTTCAAAGTCTATTAAATAAATACTAAACTAATACAATAGTTGTATATTTGAATTTTAATAGCTGCTTGATGACGCAATACTCTAGACTACCTACAGTTAGGTTCTTAAGACGAGTATAAATAAATTTTAATTGTTAGAACTCTTATAAGAAGCTTTTCTGATTATACTGTTGGAAGACAATTGTTTGTCGACAAATCAAAATTTCCACAGCTGATACAGAAGCCGAGGATCTCACTGTATAACAGTGAAAACACTATCCTGAAAATAATCTATAAAATTTGACGAAATTCTCTGACAGTTCGGTTCGCAATCTAACAAGTGAAGCCAATTTTTATCCCATTTCTTCTTCTAATGCGTTCGAATCGGTCCAAATGCGTTAAGGCGTTCCACATCAATTTGAAGCGACCATTATGAATGTTGACACATACGTCAGAACGCCCGATCGACTTGCTCCTGTCAGCTTTCTTTGTGCTTTATAAATTCACAGGATGGTTTGTTTATTTGTTTGGCTTTTCCAAGCAACGCGTAACATTACAAACGGATATGACGAGATTAATGTGTTTTGTTGATATGTGTCCCTCTCGTTTTATATTCGGTTTAAGATTTGTCCTTTAGTTTTTAATATAATGAAAATGCATTCCACACAGCTGATTGGTGCACTGTAACGCTTCAATTGGTCAGATAGTAAAAACACTCTTTGACTGAATATTTGATGATAGACAAAATATGTTCTACACAAAATGATGTTTTTAACAATAAACTAAGTTTTATCTGTTTGAAAACACTGCAGTGTATAACGACAGACGTATGTTATCGTTGCAGACGAATACAATGGCGCTTTAACTAATTTTTTAATTTTTAGTAAGAAACAAGTTCTTCTATTACCTCTTCCGTTGTTACGATTAAGATCGTATTACGCTTCGATTTTCAACATAAAATTTTAAATAACACACACGAAAATAACTACAGGAAATAAGAGCTACAAACTTAAAACATTTCAGTTCTTTGTTTAATTTTTTGTTTGATAAGCAACTGGGTTTTCCAGTAGTTATTTCCTATATACATTTTCAATGATAGTGATGCATTCACATTGATTTGTGATGCGTAAACTTAGATTTGTTTAGTGATTCCTACTCTTTCGAGTACCAAATCTGTTAGTGATTTCTGTGGATGTATTGGACTTGTTTGTTAATACTATTTGACTCCCTTTTTATGTCGTTAGCATATATAGTAGCTTAGAGTGGTTTCTGAAGATATATTGGACTTGGTGTGTTAATTTTATTTAACTCCGTTTTTATGTCGTCACCATTTATAGTAGGCTAGTGTGGTTTCTGAAGATATATTTGGACGACGTTTCTTAATATTATTTGACTCCCCTTTTATGTCGTCAGCATATTTAGCAGGTTAGTGTAGTTTCTGAAGTAATATTGGACTTAGTTTGTTCATTTTATTTGACTTCATTTTTGTCGACACCATTTATAGTAGGCTAGTGTGGTTTCTGAAGATATATTTGAACGACGTTTCTTAATATTATTTGACTCCCCTTTTATGTCGTCAGCATATTTAGCAGGTTAGTGTAGTTTCTGAAGTAATATCGGACTTAGTTTGTTCATTTTATTTGACTTCATTTTTGTCGACACCATTTATAGTAGGCTAGTGTGGTTTCTGAAGATATATTTGGACGACGTTTCTTAATATATTTGACTCCCCTTTTATGTCGTCAGCATATTTAGCAGGTTAGTGTAGTTTCTGAAGTAATATTGGACTTAGTTTGTTCATTTTATTTGACTTCATTTTTGTCGACACCATTTATAGCAGGTTAGTGTAGTTTGTGAAGTAATATTGGACTAAGTTTGTTAATATTATTTGACTCTCCTTTTTGTCATCAGCATATATAGTGGGTGAGAGTGGTTTCTAAAGTTATATTGGACTTAGTTTGATAATTTTATTTGACTCCCTTTTTTCGTCGACATCAGCATATATAGTACGTGAGAGTGGTTTCTTAAGATATATCGGAAATGGTATGATAATTTTATTTAACTCTGCTTTTATGTCGTCATCATATATAATAGGTGAGAGTGGTTTTTTAAGATATTTTTGATTTTTTGTGTGTTTTTTTATTTGACTCCCCTTCTACGTCGTCATCAGCATATATAGCAGGTTAGAGGAGTTTCTAAGGATCTATTGGACTTAGTGTTTAATTTTGTTGACTCCTTCTAATTACGCGAGGATTTGTGGTAGTGGTGTTTGAAGATACCGAGTTGTTAGAAAGTGACAACAAATTATAAATTGAAGAATTTAACTTAAAAAAATAATAATTAGTTTTAATTTATTCAAATTTACAAATACAAAACACTTGAGTCTTAATGACACCATATTCCTTATTGAATTACTTGCTCAAACTTGAAACTAAAGAGGGTTTCTATGTATAATTAGGGTATATGTATTGAGTGATCCTTATAGTCGGGTGTTACTTAAATTTTCGGCTTTAAGTGGTGTTTTACAAGGTCTGAGACTCTGCTCGACACTGTAACTGATTCGTTATACTAACAACGTTTTTTCTCTTTCTTTAGTATGGAAATGAGACCGTCCCTAACCCACTGTACAGAGGTAAATTTACATGCGGTGGACCAAATTACAAATTTCTTATAATTATTATTATTTTTTCGTGATGCTCTAAATCAGACAAGTTTAATATATATACTGTCTGGGATTAAGGAAGGTATACTTAGCAACCTATACTTGGTATACTTGGATTAAATAAAGCTATTCTCTAACCGGGCCACATCGAAATGTCACCCCTCAAAAGCGATTCCTTGTATAACCTAATTAACGTTAAAAAAAATTCTTTATAGAAAATAATATTTACAGTTTCCATTTGTTGTTCTTTTCGTACAAGAAATAGTTGAATATTCTAAAAAATTATATGATGTTTACATGTTGGCTGGAACTCTCTTAAATTTACCAACAGCTACAGTAAATTTACCCATTTTCATTACAAACTAGCTCATTTGTCAAGGTAGTATATGAGCCTTATTATGGTGCAATCAATGAATCACACGTGAATAAGCCCAATCAAGACATCTTAGTTATTCCAAACCATCAACAGTTTGCGCAAAAAGGAAAACAAATGACGCCACGCGCTCAACCAGGTGACGTAATACTTTACACAACTAAGAACTGACAAAAATATCAGTAGTGACAGCTAATGTTGCAAGCAGTACATTGTGAACGGGTATTTCGAATCGTTTGTCAGTTAATGAATTGTATGATTTGACATCGTCCTGGTGAGCTGTACATATTGTGCGCAGTGGGCTACGCGCACAATGTAACTCTTATAAGACCGTACGGAATAGTTCAGGTAATTGTTAAAGGTCTCTTTGATGGACAAGTGGCAGTATTTGTAGTCAACATTTCGTGTAGACATAATTATAGAAAACTGATTGTAACCCTGACAAGACTCATAAGGAGGATTGCCAGAATTGTAATTTATTAAAGTTCGAGACAGCTATAGTTCGAGACAGCTACAGTTCGAGACCGCTATAGTTCGAGGCAGCTATAGTTCGAGACTGCTATAGTTCGAGACAGCTATAGTTCGAGACAGCTATAGTTCGAGACAGCTATAGTTCGAGACAGCTATAGTTCGACGCAGCTATAGTTCGAGACAGCTATAGTTCGAGGCAGCTATAGTTCGAGACAGCTATAGTTCGAGGCAGCTATAGTTCGAGGCAGCTATAGTTCGAGACAGCTATAGTTCGAGACAGCTATAGTTCGAGACAGCTATAGTTCGAGACAGCTATAGTTCGAGGCATCTATAGTTCGAGACAGCTATAGTTCGAGGCAGCTATAGTTCGAGGCAGCTATAGTTCGAGACAGCTATAGTTCGAGACAGCTATAGTTCGAGACAGCTATAGTTCGAGACAGCTATAGTTCGAGGCAGCTATAGTTCGAGGCAGCTATAGTTCGAGGCAGCTAAAGTTCGAGACTGCTATAGTTCGAGACAGCTATAGTTCGAGACAGCTATAGTTCGAGACAGCTATAGTTCGAGGCAGCTATAGTTCAAGGCAGCTATAGTTCGAGACAGCTATAGTTCGAGGCAGCTATAGTTCGAGACAGCTATAGTTCGAGACAGCTATAGTTCGAGACAACTATAGTTCGAGACAGCTATAGTTCGACACTGCTATAGCTCGAGACAGCTATAGTTCGAGACAGCTATAGTTCGAAACAGCTATAGTTCGAGACAGCTGTAATTCGAGGCAGATATAGTTCGAGACAGCTATAGTTCGAGACAGCTATAGTTCGAGGCAGCTATAGTTCGAGGCAGCTATAGTTCGAGGCAGCTATAGTTCGAGACAGCTATAGTTCGAGGCAGCTATAGTTCGAGACAGCTATAGTTCGAGACAGCTATAGTTCGAGACAACTATAGTTCGAGACAGCTATAGTTCGACACTGCTATAGTTCGAGACAGCTATAGTTCGAGACAGCTATAGTTCGAGACAGCTATAGTTCGAAACAGCTATAGTTCGAGACAGCTGTAATTCGAGGCAGATATAGTTCGAGACAGCTATAGTTCGAGACAGCTATAGTTCGAGACAGCTATAGTTCGAGACAACTATAGTTCGAGACAACTATAGTTCGAGACAGCTATAGTTCGAGACTGCTATAGTTCGAGACAGCTATAGTTTGAGACAGCTATAGTTCGAGGCAGCTATAGTTCGAGACAGCTATAGTTCGAGACAGCTATAATTCGAGGCAGCTATAGTTCGAGGCAGCTATAGTTCGAGGCAGCTATAGTTCGAGACAGCTATAGTTCGAGGCAGCTATAGTTCGAGACAGCTATAGTTCGAGACAGCTATAGTTCGAGACAGCTATAGTTCGAGGCAGCTATAGTTCGAGGCAGCTATAGTTCGAGACAGCTATAGTTCGAGGCAGCTATAGTTCGAGACAGCTATAGTTCGAGACAGCTATAGTTCGAGACAACTATAGTTCGAGACAGCTATAGTTCGACACTGCTATAGTTCGAGACAGCTATAGTTCGAGACAGCTATAGTTCGAAACAGCTATAGTTCGAGACAGCTGTAATTCGAGGCAGATATAGTTCGAGACAGCTATAGTTCGAGACAGCTATAGTTCGAGACAGCTATAGTTCGAGACAACTATAGTTCGAGACAACTATAGTTCGAGACAGCTATAGTTCGAGACTGCTATAGTTCGAGACAGCTATAGTTTGAGACAGCTATAGTTCGAGGCAGCTATAGTTCGAGACAGCTATAGTTCGAGACAGCTATAATTCGAGGCAGCTATAGTTCGAGGCAGCTATAGTTCGAGACAGCTATAGTTCGAGACAGCTATAGTTCGAGACAACTATAGTTCGAGACAGCTATAGTTCGACACTGCTATAGTTCGAGACAGCTATAGTTCGAGACAGCTATAGTTCGAGACAGCTATAGTTCGAAACAGCTATAGTTCGAGACAGCTGTAATTCGAGGCAGATATAGTTCGAGACAGCTATAGTTCGAGACAACTATAGTTCGAGACAACTATAGTTCGAGACAGCTATAGTTCGAGACTGCTATAGTTCAAGACAGCTATAGTTTGAGACAGCTATAGTTCGAGGCAGCTATAGTTCGAGACAGCTATAGTTCGAGACAGCTATAATTCGAGACTGCTATAGTTCGAGACAGCTATAGTTCGAGACAGCTATAGTTCGAGACAGCTATAGTTCGAAACAGCTATAGTTCGAGACAGCTATAGTTCGAGGCAGATATAGTTCGAGACAGCTATAGTTCGAGACAGCTATAGTTCGAGACAGCTATAGTTCGAGAGAGCTATAGTTCGAGACTGCTATAGTTCGAAACAGCTATAGTTAGAGACAGCTATAATTCGAGACAGCTATAATTCGAGAGAGCTATAGTTCGAGACAGCTATAGTTCGAGACAACTATAGTTCGAGACAGCTATAGTTCGAGACAGCTATAGTTCGAGGCAGCTATAGTTCGAGGCAGCTATAGTTCGAGACAGCTATAGTTCGAGGCAGCTATAGTTCGAGACAGCTATAGTTCGAGACAGCTATAGTTCGAGACAACTATAGTTCGAGACAGCTATAGTTCGACACTGCTATAGTTCGAGACAGCTATAGTTCGAGACAGCTATAGTTCGAGACAGCTATAGTTCGAAACAGCTATAGTTCGAGACAGCTGTAATTCGAGGCAGATATAGTTCGAGACAGCTATAGTTCGAGACAGCTATAGTTCGAGACAGCTATAGTTCGAGACAACTATAGTTCGAGACAACTATAGTTCGAGACAGCTATAGTTCGAGACTGCTATAGTTCGAGACAGCTATAGTTTGAGACAGCTATAGTTCGAGGCAGCTATAGTTCGAGACAGCTATAGTTCGAGACAGCTATAATTCGAGGCAGCTATAGTTCGAGGCAGCTATAGTTCGAGACAGCTATAGTTCGAGACAGCTATAGTTCGAGACAACTATAGTTCGAGACAGCTATAGTTCGACACTGCTATAGTTCGAGACAGCTATAGTTCGAGACAGCTATAGTTCGAGACAGCTATAGTTCGAAACAGCTATAGTTCGAGACAGCTGTAATTCGAGGCAGATATAGTTCGAGACAGCTATAGTTCGAGACAACTATAGTTCGAGACAACTATAGTTCGAGACAGCTATAGTTCGAGACTGCTATAGTTCAAGACAGCTATAGTTTGAGACAGCTATAGTTCGAGGCAGCTATAGTTCGAGACAGCTATAGTTCGAGACAGCTATAATTCGAGACTGCTATAGTTCGAGACAGCTATAGTTCGAGACAGCTATAGTTCGAGACAGCTATAGTTCGAAACAGCTATAGTTCGAGACAGCTATAGTTCGAGGCAGATATAGTTCGAGACAGCTATAGTTCGAGACAGCTATAGTTCGAGACAGCTATAGTTCGAGAGAGCTATAGTTCGAGACTGCTATAGTTCGAAACAGCTATAGTTAGAGACAGCTATAATTCGAGACAGCTATAATTCGAGAGAGCTATAGTTCGAGACAGCTATAGTTCGAGACAACTATAGTTCGAGACAGCTATAGTTCGAGAGAGCTATAGTTCGAGACAGCTATAGTTCGAGACAGCTATAGTTCGAGACAGCTATAGTTCGAGATAGCTACAGTTCTTTCAGATATCTTAAATGCTATAAATACTTACTGTTGTCAATAATTAGACAAATTAAACGTTAAATAATTCATTTATGTAAATAGTTTCTTAACTACAGTGTAAAAGGTACATTATTTTGGCTTAGACATCAAAGAATAGAAACAAAAAACGTCACAATACTTTATTGGTTATTTCCGTTAACAACAAACAATACTTCCATTGTTAAAATCTTAGATACAATCATTTAACTAAAAACAAAACATTGTCCAACCTTATAACAATAACCATTGAATATTATCGCACATAATAGATGAAAATATTTACTCGTTTGGGTAGATTTGCATTCTCATTTAATTTGTATTTTAAAAGTAATATACCTTACAAGTGTAAGAAAATTAGAAATATCTGCTTCGGAACGGCAAAAGAAAAATAACTAACTTCAAATGTGTTATGTTTGGAACTTAATATATTTCATTTAGGTTTTATTTAACGATGAATAATTGTTTCTAACAAATGTTACTTGTGGCATTAACAAATAAAAACAATGTATGTAGGTAATGGGAGAAATTTAATTTCAAAATACTATAAATAAAACCTAGAGTGAAACAAATGACCAATGCAATTAGGCTTACAGCTGTATAATAGCATAAAATATAAGGTACCTTTTATTTATGAAAACTGAAGTATCGGCTGGTTTGCGGCGCACTGTATTTGAAAACCTTTTTTTATAATTAATTTACTTTAACTATCTTCGAGATATGTCGGACGGTGAGCCAGAGCGGTGAGCCAGAAGCAGGGGCCGGAGCGTGCGCCAGCCTCAACCACCTTGTGGAGGTTTGATTGGATGTAGTTGAATGGATTGTCGGTTAGGCTAGGTTAAAAACAATGGATTTGAATTCGATCCTATCAGGATTATTGGGGAGTCTTTTATTTGATAGTTATGATAGACTCGGGTCGTGTCAATATTCCGTTCTGGCATAGTTTTATAAATAATAATTGAATTAGGCTTACACTCTTTCGACATTTAATAAAAAGGATTTACTACTGTTTGATCCACTGCGACATTGCGTAGTAGCTGAGCCAAAGTAGTATCGTCCGACCCATTGAATGAGTTAGAAAGGTGAATTAGCTTTACCTCGCTTTTAAACTCTAGGTCTTCGAATAGGAGTGGAAAGACTCAACTGACTCTCCACTTCTCCCTTTCTCTGAGAGAAAGAGAGAGGGGGCTGACTAGCGCTCAGTTTACAGATCAGGAAATTACCTGGCTACCCTCGTCAAACCTAGGGGTGACTGGCTCACAGTCCTGCGCCCATGTCGGACATATCCCAGATCAATCGGATTCGGGAGAAATATACAGAGGTTGGTAATGAGACTGGGTTACGATCTAAGTACTTAATGCAGACATTGCGACTCTCACTTGAAATTTTTTTTAAAGTAAAACCCTTGGACTTGAACGCACTTGTCCCTGCGAGTCTTCCACGCTTCGAATGCTTTGTAGTCTGCTTCCGGATCATCTTTTAAAATACTTGCACTACTAGTTTTAGTGCACTCAGAGTCTCATGATGTCTTTTGAACCATGTTTTTTGCCTTTGCTAATGAATAAAAAGCGGTCTGCTGGTACTGTAGGTGGTTAGAGGAGAGTTAGGATACGGTTTTTGACCATGTAGTCTTCCGCGTCGATGCAGACGAGACTGGGTACTGGGTGGTGTCGTTGAGAAGCTTCCCATTCGCGACAATGGCTGACTTCACTCGGTGGACTCGTTTTTCAGCCGTCACATGCTCCGTGTAAAGATTCTCGCTTGTACACCCTCTTATAGCGTTACCATGTTGTAACGTACAGTGGGTTCACTCTAAACTAAGATAAAAGTAAAGATCAGTGTGTTCTTGCTGTTATCCTTTGCCTTCTGCATTATTCTTCTAAAACGATCAACACTAGAAACTAACACTAAAAATATTCCTGGTTTTTAATTTCTCGCCTAATCACCAATAAAATGACGAATATTTGTTACCTGTAAACTGTAAAGGCCTTGTTATTATGGTTGTTTTTAATAGGTACTTACAGTATTTGATTCATTTGGTCATACATGTCGCTGAACGATTCAAAACCGAAACCGGAAAATTTTGATAACTGTAAATGTTCATTTGTACAAGTTGAAATGGTTACCAGAGTTACCTTGGAATGAGAGACTGGAGGTCAGCTGTCTTGGGTAGAGTTGTAGGCCCTTGTTAACGGAGGCCAAGAACGGTGCAAGTTGGGTTTACCGTCAGAAACGGTAGACTATTTGCTTCAAATTCATTCTCGTAGAATCATATCTTCCATATCGTTCAATCACTTTTAGAAACTCTGATTTTTCTTTAGCCTTTTGCTTTTAGGGCGAAACAAATTTTACATAATAGATATGTTGGAAGCGTAATGAAAATTACAAGAGCTGATAAAGGCGCGTGAATCTGATGCTAGTTTAAGTATTATTGTCTTTTCAGTGGTATATATACGTGCTACCCTTTAACATCTCAGATTGTGAAAGTAATTTAAACCCCACAAGTAACCCTAAACAACGGTGCATATTTTGATCCAGAACTATAAGGGAATACAATACTCACTTCAGATTCTCTTTGTTTCCAAGAGATTACAAAGTTGTTAATTTCTGTTTATTACTATCTTATTATGTATATTTTATAGTATTTAAAATATCATACTATTGGATTGTCACCTTTTATTCTGGGTGAAATATACTTTTATTTCTCGTAAGATCGTAGCACACATCTTACATTTAAATATTATTCAGTTTAAAATAATTTAATGAAGTATAATTTCTTATACCTGATTACTATGTTTTGCCGTAGAAATGTGTGCTTTAACGTTTTGATTTCATAGCCTTTTTAGTTTTGATAAAGTGTTGAAAGACTTTAATGCTTTAAGACTTGAATGACTTACAAATGGTATTACTTATTGAATGAATAACACTACTTCCGTAATGTACACTTAGAGACATTAACTTCCAACAACGATGGACGTTCCTATACTTACATGTTATAGGAACTGATGAGAAAATACAGGTTACCCAAAATATCAGTTTTTTTTAGTAGTTGTTGTGTTTCTAATCAATGCGAATAAATCAATGTCTTAAAAAAATACGAATTTATTTAGATTTTAGTTCTATATTAATGAGTAAAGTAGGTCTACATTTCCAGTCAAACTTTTAAAACATAGAATTGTAAGTTTCTAAAAAAGAATTGTAAGTTTCTAAAACATAGAATTGTAAGTTTCTAAAACATAGAATTGTAAGTTTCTAAAACATAGAATTGTTAGTTTCTAAAACATAGAATTGTAAGTTTCTAAAACATAGAATTGTAAGTTTCTAAAACATAGAATTCTAAGTTTCTAAAACATAGAATTGTTAGTTTCTAAAACATAGAATTGTAAGTTTCTAAAACATAGAATTGTAAGTTTCTAAAACATAGAATTGTAAGTTTCTAAAACATAGAATTGTAAGTTTCTAAAACATAGAATTGTAAGTTTCTAAAACATAGAATTGTAAGTTTCTAAAACATAAATTAGGTTTTTTGTTCTATTTTTACGTCTTCTGTTACTTCTCTCGTTACGCCTTTTGCCATTCATTTGCGTTTTCTCACTCTTAGATGATTTATTTACAAGACTACGCGACTTTGTAGCGTCTCATGACGTCACTGCTTAGACTCCCAGCTTTCTAAATAGAATCATGACAGCTGACCTCACGGGTCATCCTTCTGCAATTAATACAGGAAAAGTACAAGCACACATTGGAAATGAATCCAATATTGGAAAGCAGGATTTTAGTATCTACAGCTAATATTTAACCATGTAGTATCTATAACTTGGAGATAGTGAAGAGTTGGTTGCGTGCCAGAAAAAGGTTTACAAAGAGCAAAGCATGAATTTAAATTGTTCTCATTGCCAACATTGTTTTTCCTTATTCGTTTTCTAAAAAAAAACAGGAATTTGACAAATTAATAGATCGGGAGTGTAAGAGGAAACTTTAAATTTTTGTCCACCTTTATTAAAAAATAATATTTCTATATATTTTCACAGGTGAGTCGATCATATTTGAAACGTATTATTTTAACTCTTTGGAAATTGAAATTTTTAGGTATCCCTAGATTTTTTAAATTAGAATCTATTACTCTTGATGTTTTCAGTGGCAAGAAAATTGAAAATAGGTATAACCCGTTACAATATTTCCCTTTAGGTAAGTAGTTGAAAAATGCGTTAATCCCTTCTGCCATTTTTCTGTTCCTTCTGTTACCTTCGACATTGTTATGAAAATTTTAAGAATAATTCCAAGACGTTTTATAAAAGAGCATTATAAATGGGTTTGTCCGTTTGGAAATAGAAAAAGCGTTGCCAACATTACAGTCAGAATTATAGTAATTTTTCCTTTGAGATAGGGTCTTGATATAAATTTGGAGAACAAAAATACAAAGTAAAAATAGACACTATGTTTTGTCAGCTAAGGGTTACATTAAAGGCAGAATTGTAGTAATACCTTTTAATGACCTATCAAAAGGCCTTAGCGCGTGGTAACTTTGCAGAACAAAAACACATAGTTTTCACATATTTTTAATTAAATGTATAATTAACCAAAAACTTATCACTAGATAGCCTTATGAATTAAATGTTAATAATTTTCTCAGTATTTCGGTACGTTTGTCTTAAAGACATAAAATTTAATAAGATTTGTTGGTTCCCAAAAACAATTATAAACTTGACTAGTTCGCTTTGTATGTGTTATGGTTGCATTATTTGGAGAATATAAAGGACAGAATAAGATTGACATATATATATATATATATATATATATATATATATATATATGTGTGTGTGTCACCTATCTCGTTGGAATAAAATCGAATATACTACAAAAGTGTGTTTAAAATATGCTAAGGAAAAAATACGTTTAAGTTTGGCCTGACATTCGGTTTTATAATGAGGTCATCCCACGAAGTTGAAGTTTGTACGATATCACCGCCCAAGAACTTTCCCTTTTATTTACGCAGCCGGTATGTCTGACAATAACGAAACTAGTTTACATAGACACGATTAAAGCTCAACATTTCTAGAAAATCTATGTGGGAAGTTGGAGAACCACTCACGTGAGGAGGTGAGCCTACTTGACACACTTCTTTACTTCTTTCGCACGAAAATTGTTATTGCAAGATCCACATAAATATAGCTATGTATTATACAGAACCGTTCAAATTAGTTGGAACACGCAGGGAATTTCACTCTTTACATCATGCGACAGTTGGCATCACTGCTACAGTACTTTGGTTTTGTTTTAATACAACCTAACCTCACAAACAATTAGTGCACAAGTGATTCTTTGTGCTTTACACATTTTCAGTGAAGTATTTTTAGTTTTTATTATTGTTGCAAGTTTGTGTGTTTGTTTAACAAACTTATTTTAGTTTTACAATAACTCAATTGATGGATACTACACCTAGAAAACGTAGCAAGATTATTACGCTACATCAGTATGGAAGTATGTCTCAGAGGAAGATAGCTGAAGAATGTAAGGTAGGCCTAGCTACTGTTAACCGACTTGTTAAGCAATATAATGAGACTGGCTCCTTTTCTGCTAACAGAATAGGAAATTGTGGTCGTAAAAGAAAAACCACACCTCAAACTGACCGCCAATTAATTAGGAATAGTAAGATCAACCCCAGGTTGTTGGCTGTAGATTTGGCACGAGAAATTCACATGTCACAAAAATGGAGTTAATGTTCATGTTATTACTGTTAAAACAAGGTTGACAGAAGTTTACATGATATGAAAATACAATTAGAGCTGTTATTATACTGAATGAGGCACCGAGAAGCCATTTTTACACCTTTAGAGCTTAGTCAAGTTTTAAAGAGTTAGAATACAGGAATATTTTGTGACAAAGAGAAATAACTGAATCATTGACTGGTACTGAAATCTTGCAACTTGGTTAAAACAATTAACTTCTGATTTATCACAATATTTAAACAATAATTTCTGATAATAGTAAGATGGCATTTACCTTTCTTTGCTTCTAAATAACTCTAATAGTATTGGGTAATTATATATAAAATTATCAATTTTCCAATACGTGCCTAATTGTTCTCCCAAATGGTAACAAGTTACACATAACGGGGCCTTTGTGGTACATCCATCTTGAAAAATTTGACAGAAGAGCAGTTCCAGTTTACAAATATGATTTCTTACTACCAATTGCTAGAAGGAAGATGCATGCCATGTGTAAAGAATCTATTTGTCTGTAATATCACTGAAAAAGTAGAAACAGAAGTTACCGAATGTTGGTTCAAACTGTTACGGTGAAATAAAGAACTGTTTCATTCATTAAATTCAGGACAGGCGAATATTAATATAATATCACGACGAAAGTACAAGTCGGTGTTCTCCTTTGTTTTCACGTTAAAGAAATCATAAAATCTCTTTCACTCCATTTATATTTGTTTTTCCTAGTTAATAGTCTTGGTGGAAGATTAGTTGTTGTGGATTATTTATCTTGGTAGTCTTGGTAGTCTTGGTAGCTGAATGGTCTTGGTGGCAGATTAGCTCTGGTAGTTGAATTCCTTTATTCGATGAATAATCTTTGTGCCTGAACAGTCTTGATGGAAGATAAGCTCTAATGTAGAATTACCTTGTGAATGAATAGTCTTGGTGGCTGAATATCCTTGGAAGCAGATTAGCTCTGGTGGTTGAATTACCTTCCAGATGAATAGTCTTGGGAGCTGAATAGTCTTGATACAAGAATAGCTCTGCTGTAGAATTACCTTGTGGATGATTAGTCTTGGTAGCTGAATGGTCTTAATAGCAGATTAGCATTGGTAGTTGAATTACCTTGTAAATGAATCGTCTTGGTATCTGAATAATCCTGGTGGCCGACTAGTTCTGGTGGGTGAAAAGTCTTTGTTGATGAAAGGTCTTGATGGAAGATAAGCTCTGGCAGTTGAATTGCCTTGTTGGCTGAATAGTCTTGGTAGCTTAAAGGTCTCGGTGGAAGATAAGCTCTGGTGGTTGAATTACCTTGTTAGATTAATAGTCTTGGTTGCTGAAAGGTCTTGGTGAAAGATAAGCTCTGGTGGTTGAATTACCTTGTTGGATGAAAAATACTCTTGGTAGCTGAAAGGTCTTGGTGGAAGATAAGCTCTGGTGGTTGAATTGCCTTGTTTGATGAATACTCTTGGTAGCTAAAAGATCTCGGTGGAAGATACGTTCTGGTGGATGAATTACCTTGTTAGAATAATAGTCTTTGTTGATGAAAGGTCTTGGTGGCAGATTAGCTCTTGTAGTTGTATTGCCTTGTTTGATGAATACTCTTGGTAGCTAAAAGATCTCGGTGGAAGATACGTTCTGGTGGATGAATTACCTTGTTAGAATAATAGTCTTTGTTGATGAAAGGTCTTGGTGGCAGATTAGCTCTGGTAGTTGAATTGTCTTGTTAGATGAATACTCTTGGTAGCTAAAAGATCTCGGTGGAAGATACGTTCTGGTGGATGAATTACCTTGTTAGAATAATAGTCTTTGTTGATGAAAGGTCTTGGTGGCAGATTAGCTCTTGTAGTTGTATTGCCTTGTTTGATGAATACTCTTGGTAGCTAAAAGATCTCGGTGGAAGATACGTTCTGGTGGATGAATTACCTTGTTAGAATAATAGTCTTTGTTGATGAAAGGTCTTGGTGGCAGATTAGCTCTTGTAGTTGTATTGCCTTGTTTGATGAATACTCTTGGTAGCTAAAAGATCTCGGTGGAAGATACGTTCTGGTGGATGAATTACCTTGTTAGAATAATAGTCTTTGTTGATGAAAGGTCTTGGTGGCAGATTAGCTCTTGTAGTTGTATTGCCTTGTTTGATGAATACTCTTGGTAGCTAAAAGATCTCGGTGGAAGATACGTTCTGGTGGATGAATTACCTTGTTAGAATAATAGTCTTTGTTGATGAAAGGTCTTGGTGGCAGATTAGCTCTGGTAGTTGAATTGTCTTGTTAGATGAATAGTCTTGGTAGCTTAAAGGTCTTGGTGGAAGATAAGCTATGGTGGTTGAATTACCTTGTTAGATTAATAGTCTTGGTTGCTCAAAGGTCTTGGTGGAAGATAAGCTCTGGTGGTTGAATTACCTTGTTGGATGAAAAATACTCTTGGTAGCTGAAAGGTCTTGGTGGAAGATAAGCTCTGGTGGTTGAATTGCCTTGTTTGAAGAATACTCTTGGTATCTAAAAGATCTCGGTGGAAGATACGTTCTGGTGGATGAATTACCTTGTTAGAATAATAGTCTTTGTTGATGAAAGGCCTTGGTGGCAGATTAGCTCTGGCAGTTGAATTGCCTTGTTGGATGAATAGTCTTGGTAGCTTAAAGGTCTTGGTGGAAGATAAGCTCTGGTGGTTGAATTGCCTTGTTGGATGAAAAATACTCTTGGTAGCTGAAAGGTCTTGGTGGAAGATAAGCTCTGGTGGTTGAATTGCCTTGTTGGATGAATAGTCTTGGTAGCTTAAAGGCCTTGGTGGAAGATAAGCTCTGGTGGTCGAATTACCTTGTTAGATTAATAGTCTTGGTTGCTGAAAGGTCTTGGTGGAAGATAAGCTCTGGTGGTTGAATTGCCTTGTTAGATTAATAGTCTTGGTTGCTGAAAGGTCTTGGTGGAAGATAAGCTCTGGTGGTTGAATTACCTTGTTGGATGAAAAATACTCTTGGTAGCTGAAAGGTCTTGGTGGAAGATAAGCTCTGGTGGTTGAATTGCCTTGTTGGATGAAAAATACTCTTGGTAGCTGAAAGGTCTTGGTGGAAGATAAGCTCTGGTGGTTGAATTACCTTGTTGGATGAAAAATACTCTTGGTAGCTGAAAGGTCTTGGTGGAAGATAAGCTCTGGTGGTTGAATTGCCTTGTTGGATGAAAAATACTCTTGGTAGCTGAAAGGTCTTGGTGGAAGATAAGCTCTGGTGGTTGAATTGCCTTGTTGGATGAATAGTCTTGGTAGCTTAAAGGTCTTGGTGGAAGATAAGCTCTGGTGGTTGAATTACCTTGTTAGATTAATAGTATTGGTTGCTGAAAGGTCTTGGTGGAAGATAAGCTCTGGTGGTTGAATTGCCTTGTTGGATGAAAAATACTCTTGGTAGCTGAAAGGTCTTGGTGGAAGATAAGCTCTGGTGGTTGAATTGCCTTGTTGGATGAATAGTCTTGGTAGCTTAAAGGTCTTGGTGGAAGATAGGCTATGGTGGTTGAATTACCTTGTTAGATTAATAGTCTTGGTTGCTGAAAGGTCTTGGTGGAAGATAAGCTCTGGTGGTTGAATTACCTTGTTGGATGAAAAATACTCTTGGTAGCTGAAAGGTCTTGGTGGAAGATAAGCTCTGGTGGTTGAATTGCCTTGTTGGATGAAAAATACTCTTGGTAGCTGAAAGGTCTTGGTGGAAGATAAGCTCTGGTGGTTGAATTGCCTTGTTTGATGAATACTCTTGGTAGCTAAAAGATCTCGGTGGATGAATTACCTTGTTAGAATAATAGTCTTTGTTGATGAAAGGTCTTGTTGGCAGATTAGCTCTGGTAGTTGTAGTACCTTGTTGGATGAATACTCTTGGTAGCTGAAAGATCTTGGTGGCAGATTAGCTCTGGTAGTTGAATTGTCTTGTTATATTAATAGTCTTTGTTGATGAAAGGTCTTGTTGTCAGATTAGCTCTGGTAGTTGTAGTGCCTTGTTGGATGAATACTCTTGGTAGCTGAAAGATCTTATTGGCAGATAAGCTTTGGTGGTTGAATTACCTTGTTAGATGGGCCGTCTTGGTTGCTGAAAGTTCTTGGTGGAAGATAAGCTCAGGTGGTTCAATTACTTTGTTAGATGAATAACCTTGGTATCTGGAAGTTCTTGGAGGCAGAATAGCATTAGTGGTTGAAGTAGCTTGTTTGATGAATAGATTTGGTAGCTGAATAGTCCTCGTAGAAAAAAGCTCTGGGGGTTGAATTACTTTCTTGGATGAATAGTGTTGGTGGAAGAATAGCTTTAGTGGTTGAAGTAGCTTGTTTGATGAATAGATTTGGTAGCTGAATAGTCCTCGTAGGAAAAAGCTCTGGGGGTTGAATTACTTTCTTGGATGAATAGTGTTGGTGGAAGAATAGCTTTAGTGGTTGAAGTAGCTTGTTTGATGAATAGATTTGATAGCTGAATAGTCCTCGTAGAAAAAAGCTCTGGGGGTTGAATTACTTTCTTGGATGAATAGTGTTGGTGGAAGAATAGCTTTAGTGGTTGAAGTAGCTTGTTTGATGAATAGATTTGGTGGCTGAATAGTCCTCGTAGAAATTAGCTCTGGGGGTTGAATTACTTTCTTGGATGAATAGTGTTGGTGGAAGAATAGCTTTAGTGGTTGAAGTAGCTTGTTTGATGAATAGATTTGGTAGCTGAATAGTCCTCGTAGAAATTAGCTCTGGGGGTTGAATTACTTTCTTGGATGAATAGTGTTGGTGGAAGAATAGCTTTAGTGGTTGAAGTAGCTTGTTTGATGAATAGATTTGGTAGCTGAATAGTCCTTGTAGAAAAAAGCTCTGGGGGTTGGATTACATTCTTGGATGAATAGTGTTGGTGGAAGAATAGCTTTAGTGGTTGAAGTAGCTTGGTAGATGGATACTCTTGGTGACTGAACACTTTTTGTGGCCGACTAGCTTTGGTTTCAGAATAGTCTTGGTGGCAATATAACAAATAATGGTTGGGTGGTTCTAATTAATGAATCGTTTATAATGAATAGTGGGCATTCAATAGTTCTGTCGGTTGATATTACTAACAGGCTCAGGTTGTCAAAAGGAGTTTCTGTTGATAAAGTATTTCGTCAATCTTTCTTAGACTTAAGTATTCAAATAGCTTCATGAGTTTCTTTAGTTTCTGCTATTTTAGAGAATTATGGTTCCCGTGGATTATTCCTAAAGACGTTTCACAAATATAACAATATATACAAATTCCTTTGTGTTATTTCTAACCATTTTAGTACAATACGACCCGTCAGTGAAAGTTTTGTATCTTGTTAAAACCTAAACTTGCATCCTATTTGGGAGCTATGGGAATAAATAAAAATATATTTAAGGTTGGATAGGTTTCTCACAGGGCCAAATATAATTGTCAGTGATTCAGACAGAAATGGCTTTGGGGAGTGGATTGTCATCCCGAGAAGATCGGATGCTAATATCCTAGTATAATTATCCCGAAGGTATAATAGTTTGATGGTTAAATATAATTTTTGAATTTTAAAGAGGACTGTACTAAATGAATATTAAATATAACTTGATTATATGGAGGGTGGTAATTTTTCGTGAAATCTAGAAGCGATTATTGAATAACAAGTTCTGAAAAAAACTTGACATTTTAAATTTTATAAAATAAAATTCTGAAAAAATGTTATTCTACAAAATTTCCTTAAAAACGATAACCTTTGTTTTCATTGACTCTCTTATTCATAAAAGGAATGCCCTGTTTATTAAGGCCTTTATGGAAGTCTTAATTTTCAAATATGGGGTAGTTGCCAAAGAAATGTTTGCACATTGAATTTTTACGGACATTGTATACGCAAATATACATATACATATTAAACAGATCTTAGGGTACCGTCAAGTCGTTCTATTTGTTTAAATAAATTTCATAATCTAGCTCCGGAAAGGTTTAACCGACAGCGGCCCTCACTGCAGGCCTGATAATGTACAATAACCTACTGTCATTTATACTTTACTGTAAGCAACACACACATGAATTACATTCCTTTTATAATCAGCAATTATTTCTTTCACCTGTTTTACTTAAGTCGTCCTTGTATTGCATAACTTAGTCAATATGTTAACATTGTATGTTGACCTTGTTATTCGTGTCCGATTTCTAATGCAATAGTTAACCTTGTAGTAATGTAAAATCATACTTCAACTCAATATTTGTCTTGACATTTAATAATAATTTCAGTCTGTATTTTAGCGGTTTCATAAAGCATGTACTAATGTACAGCTGATATAATTTTGATCAATCCCTTCGATATTTAACTGTTCTGACGAGGAGTAATATTGGAACTACTTTATGAAGCTATTTACAATATTAAAGGAATTCAGTGTTTGTTCACAATCTTGCATTTGTCTATGTTTATTCTAATGCAGAAGCAGGTTGAAACCGGTTACAAAGTAACTTACGTCTGTAAAAACACGATCCAACATAAATTAACTTTTTGAAATTTTAAAGTTATTTCAATTGGAGCAATATTATTCCCGACAAGATTTAGCCATCTTTGCAAAAGTATTTTAAATTTTAAAAAAACAATTTTTAAATACGTTTGTTTTTAAAAGAGAGCTGAAATAATTATGACAAATAATGACTCAACATTCGCTACTGGAGGGTCTGATCAGTTGTGAGACCCCACCGGCGAGGTAGGTTGGTAGGCTCTTGGAATACGCAAGCTCCAACATACTTCACGGGAGTGCTAGTACACTTAGATGGAACTTGCCATCGTTAATACAACTAGCTTGCTACGACCACGACCAAGAACCACGTCTTTGGTCTGAGTAGTAAAAGATTCTCGCAACTGGAATTTCAATGGGACCATTACAAAGAAGAAGAATGCCCAAAAGGTAGCCATAAAGTAACGGGCAGAGAGAGTGATTACACCTCAAGAATAAAACTATAGAACTAAATAGAGAACGAGGGTGGAAAACAACAATGTAAAACCACAAACATAAAGATATGTTTAAGAAAGGGTGCGATTTAATACCTATCCATTAAAAACTATTGATAAAACCACTTAATGAATCTCAGTACCACTAGCAAGACAATTATTGTAATAGAAGCGATATATTTTTAATACATCTACGTCAACACAGCACGTAATAAGCTAAAGCTCAAATTTTGTAAGTGAAACTGTTGTTACAATCCAAGTAACCCGTCGATATAGGGATTTCACGAACTTTATCTGACGTAATGTATATCTTTTTACTATTATAATCTATCTAAAGAAGTAAACCCTTTGCGCTTCTATTCAAACGCAAAGAATGGGATTCCTTTGCGCAGACAGTGTTCACAAAGAGTACGGATGATATTGGTGACATTATATTAGCGTTAAAATGCTTTATTAGTTCCTAACGATGTGTGTCATAGTAATGATTCCTTTAAAACGGAACGTCTTCTCTTGCAAAACCTATTTGTACATCATTTCCCTCTTTATCTCAAAGTGACCTATTACGTAAAGTCCGTGTGCTAATTTCAATCTGATGGATCTACTTCCGGATGTTACTCCGTCCACTACGTAAGACCACTGTTACTTGTGAAAGATAGGGAGGCAAGGTTAGTGTAGATGTGTTAGGGGCGAAACTCGTTGCCCTAAAATGGTATCCTACTAGCTTAGTGAGTAAGCCATCGATAAGAAGACCATCTGAGATATAGGGACAAACCGGAACATAGGCTTGTACTTTACTTGTCGTAAATATTTTATTTGAAATTACATCCGGTTCAAAAATAATATATACCACTAATTCGAACTAGAAGGTACTGATAAAACATTCGAGTTATCGAAGAATTTCGAGTTAACGAGTTGAAAAATCTCGGTGTGGGGCCGGGACTCAAGTCTACTGCATGACATCAGAGGTATAAAAATCCAAGCGTTGCCACATGGTCGAGATACTAATCATAGACATGCGATAGACTGACAGCCCGACGCTCAAACTAGGCAACATGGGTCGCTCAGGGTTGCCAATTAGCCTTCAGGTGTAAGCGACTTTCGATCATAATTGGCGAGGCCTGTTCCTTAAGTGGGAGCAACGCTAAACAAGCCACTCGTCCGATTTCGTGCATTGTACTATACTTTCGGCCTCCCTTCAATAAATACTTCCCGTCTCGAGACTGGCTGCAATTGTTTCGCCCATGAGTCACCTACATACTATCTCACTATACTCTATATAGGTCTGGTAGAGTCGTGGAACCGAAACTACTTTCTGCCACCCCCAACAAACCCCCTCTGATTCGAGAGCGACTTACAAATGATTCATCAATGAGTCACAGACATGGTGTCTTACTACGATGTTTTTTTTTAATAAAACATAATATGATTATTTTCATAATTTTTTCCAAAGCTGAATTGAAAAGCTATTGAAAAATGTTACGAAAAAAACTAAATTTTTGTTTTTTTAAATTAACTTGAAAGAAAGAAATTTAATTGTATGAAAAACATAACGGAAATATAAAACTGCTCTAATATTTACGTTTTATTGTATGCACTCTTCCAGCTTTATTTGTTATATACATAACTAAACTATATGGATCAAACGTAACTTTGTGAGTATAAGAATACAATCAGATGTTAGAGATATTTTAATTTTTTAATTTGACTAAACATTCGCATATAGCATTTGAGATTGCTTAATATATTGTTAAATATAAACGGTACATAAAAGCTTTACTTTATTTGAGAGAAAAAAAGATTGGCAGAAACGACTTTCAAACTTTCTTGCGTCTGGTTTTGAAAGACAAAAGTAAAAGTGATCTACTTTCTTGTGATATAATGGACTAAATACCACAATAAATTAATTTTTTTAGGTAAATGTTTTTACTAAATTACTCGCATAAACGTGTGTAAATGTGAAGAATTAAATGAAATCCTTGATAAGGAAACAGGATATTGCATGGGTTTTACTGTTCTCCGTAGAAGGAGATTGCCAATCTCTCAACAGAATTGGAATTTGTTCAATAACTCTTGTTCGAATCTATCCTTTTCCAGAGGATTTTTATAAAAACGTGTAACCGGAACAAGTAATAAAATCGTAACCGGACTAGTTATAGAGGAATAGTTTCCTGGAACAGTAGTTACAGTAGCCCAAACGGTTACTTCCTATTGGTTTACCAATGGAGATCAGTCATTTGGTGTTTGGATCATTTTGTTCTTGTTTTGGCGTCGTTTTACCTGATAACTTTTCTATTTTTCATTTTCTGTTGTGTTTTATTAATATTTCCTTAATAATAATATTTTATTAATAAAAATATTGTTAGTGTACTAATTTTCTACATACATTTTTCATCTACTAGTACTTTTTAGTTTATTAAATTTTTTTAGGTGTTTTTATTCTCGATGTTTTTTTTAATATAATGCCGTAAATATGGATTGTTTTAACGTTAATAAAAGTTAAACGAGTGATTTAATGAATTTTTTTTGATTATTATATTATATATAATTAAATATCCTATATTTACATATCTAAATATACTTAATTAAAAAATAATAAATTGTAATTTACAACAATAAAAATTATTATTATTATATTTACCATTTATTTCTTATACTTTACTATGACATTTTATAAAACTGGGCAGTATTCGAATAAATATGAAATTAAATTTAAATTTATATAATTTTATGTTAGGTATTTGCTATTATTGTTTATTAGAGGAGCTCGAAGTGTTTGCGGAAGTACAAATTTGTTTGAAAATGTTATTCTACCTAATAATAGGATGAACGTAGTAGTAGTTTGTGATATAATTTCAATACTTACACGATACACCTACAGGTACTCAATACCTACTTCATACTTTCCCGCTGTGGCCTTCGATATACAATACTTACACGATACACCTATAGGTATCTCAGTACCTACTTCGTGCTTCCCCGCTGTGCCCTTCGATATACAGTACTTACACGATACGCCTATAGGTATCTCAGTACCTACTTCGTGCTTTCCCGCTGCGCCCTTCG
The DNA here is from genome assembly GCA_036971475.1 of Prosapia bicincta. Classification (NCBI taxonomy): domain Eukaryota; kingdom Metazoa; phylum Arthropoda; class Insecta; order Hemiptera; family Cercopidae; genus Prosapia; species Prosapia bicincta. The sequence continues at coordinate 395,808 of JBAIZL010000361.1, forward strand.
ATATACAATACTTACACGATAAACCTATAGGTATCTCAGTACCTACTTCGTACCTCCCCGCTGTGCCCTTCGATATACAATACTTACACGATAAACCTATAGGTATCTCAGTACCTACCTCGTACTTTCCCGCTGTGCCCTTCGATATACAATACTTACACGATAAACCTATAGGTATCTCAGTACCTACTTCGTGCTTTCCCGCTGCGCCCTTCGATATACAATACTTACACGATAAACCTATAGGTATCTCAGTACCTACTTCGTGCTTTCCCGCTGCGCCCTTCGATATACAATACTTACACGATAAACCTATAGGTATATCAGTACCTACTTCGTGCTTTCCCGCTGCGCCCTTCGATATACAATACTTACACGATAAACCTATAGGTATCTCAGTACCTACCTCGTACTTCCCCGCTGTGCCCTTCGATATACAATACTTACACGATAAACCTATAGGTATCTCAGTACCTACCTCGTACTTTCCCGCTGTGCCCTTCGATATACAATACTTACACGATAAACCTATAGGTATCTCAGTACCTACTTCGTGCTTTCCCGCTGCGCCCTTCGATATACAATACTTACACGATAAACCTATAGGTATCTCAGTACCTACTTCGTACCTCCCCGCTGTGCCCTTCGATATACAATACTTACACGATAAACCTATAGGTATCTCAGTACCTACCTCGTACTTTCCCGCTGTGCCCTTCGATATACAATACTTACACGATAAACCTATAGGTATCTCAGTACCTACTTCGTGCTTTCCCGCTGCGCCCTTCGATATACAATACTTACACGATAAACCTATAGGTATCTCAGTACCTACTTCGTACCTCCCCGCTGTGCCCTTCGATATACAATACTTACACGATAAACCTATAGGTATCTCAGTACCTACCTCGTACTTTCCCGCTGTGCCCTTCGATATACAATACTTACACGATAAACCTATAGGTATCTCAGTACCTACTTCGTGCTTTCCCGCTGCGCCCTTCGATATACAATACTTACACGATAAACCTATAGGTATCTCAGTACCTACTTCGTGCTTTCCCGCTGCGCCCTTCGATATACAATACTTACACGATAAACCTATAGGTATATCAGTACCTACTTCGTGCTTTCCCGCTGCGCCCTTCGATATACAATACTTACACGATAAACCTATAGGTATATCAGTACCTACTTCGTACCTCCCCGCTGTGCCCTTCGATATACAATACTTACACGATAAACCTATAGGTATCTCAGTACCTACTTCGTGCTTTCCCGCTGCGCCCTTCGATATACAATACTTACACGATAAACCTATAGGTATATCAGTACCTACTTCGTACCTCCCCGCTGTGCCCTTCGATATACAATACTTACACGATAAACCTATAGGTATCTCAGTACCTACCTCGTACTTTCCCGCTGTGCCCTTCGATATACAATACTTACACGATAAACCTATAGGTATCTCAGTACCTACCTCGTACTTTCCCGCTGCGCCCTTCGATATACAATACTTACACGATAAACCTATAGGTATATCAGTACCTACTTCGTACCTCCCCGCTGTGCCCTTCGATATACAATACTTACACGATAAACCTATAGGTATCTCAGTACCTACCTCGTACTTTCCCGCTGCGCCCTTCGATATACAATACTTACACGATAAACCTATAGGTATCTCAGTACCTACCTCGTACTTTCCCGCTGCGCCCTTCGATATACAATACTTACACGATAAACCTATAGGTATCTCAGTACCTACCTCGTACTTTCCCGCTGTGCCCTTCGATATACAATACTTACACGATAAACCTATAGGTATCTCAGTACCTACCTCGTACTTTCCCGCTGCGCCCTTCGATATACAATACTTACACGATAAACCTATAGGTATATCAGTACCTACTTCGTACCTCCCCGCTGTGCCCTTCGATATACAATACTTACACGATAAACCTATAGGTATCTCAGTACCTACCTCGTACTTTCCCGCTGTGCCCTTCGATATACAATACTTACACGATAAACCTATAGGTATCTCAGTACCTACCTCGTACTTTCCCGCTGCGCCCTTCGATATACAATACTTACACGATAAACCTATAGGTATATCAGTACCTACTTCGTACCTCCCCGCTGTGCCCTTCGATATACAATACTTACACGATAAACCTATAGGTATCTCAGTACCTACTTCGTGCTTTCCCGCTGCGCCCTTCGATATACAATACTTACACGATAAACCTATAGGTATATCAGTACCTACTTCGTACCTCCCCGCTGTGCCCTTCGATATACAATACTTACACGATAAACCTATAGGTATCTCAGTACCTACCTCGTACTTTCCCGCTGTGCCCTTCGATATACAATACTTACACGATAAACCTATAGGTATCTCAGTACCTACTTCGTGCTTTCCCGCTGCGCCCTTCGATATACAATACTTACACGATAAACCTATAGGTATCTCAGTACCTACTTCGTGCTTTCCCGCTGCGCCCTTCGATATACAATACTTACACGATAAACCTATAGGTATCTCAGTACCTACTTCGTGCTTTCCCGCTGTGCCCTTCGATATACAATACTTACACGATAAACCTATAGGTATCTCAGTACCTACTTCGTGCTTTCCCGCTGCGCCCTTCGATATACAATACTTACACGATAAACCTATAGGTATCTCAGTACCTACTTCGTGCTTTCCCGCTGTGCCCTTCGATATACAATACTTACACGATAAACCTATAGGTATCTCAGTACCTACCTCGTACTTTCCCGCTGTGCCCTTCGATATACAATACTTACACGATAAACCTATAGGTATCTCAGTACCTACTTCGTGCTTTCCCGCTGCGCCCTTCGATATACAATACTTACACGATAAACCTATAGGTATCTCAGTACCTACTTCGTGCTTTCCCGCTGTGCCCTTCGATATACAATACTTACACGATAAACCTATAGGTATCTCAGTACCTACTTCGTGCTTTCCCGCTGTGCCCTTCGATATACAATACTTACACGATAAACCTATAGGTATCTCAGTACCTACCTCGTACTTTCCCGCTGTGCCCTTCGATATACAATACTTACACGATAAACCTATAGGTATCTCAGTACCTACTTCGTGCTTTCCCGCTGCGCCCTTCGATATACAATACTTACACGATAAACCTATAGGTATCTCAGTACCTACTTCGTGCTTTCCCGCTGTGCCCTTCGATATACAATACTTACACGATAAACCTATAGGTATCTCAGTACCTACTTCGTGCTTTCCCGCTGTGCCCTTCGATATACAATACTTACACGATAAACCTATAGGTATCTCAGTACCTACTTCGTGCTTTCCCGCTGTGCCCTTCGATATACAATACTTACACGATACACCTATAGGTATCACAGTACCTACTTCGTGCTTTCCCGCTGTGCCCTTCGATATACAATACTTACACGATACACCTATAGGTATCACAGTACCTACTTCGTGCTTTCCCGCTGTGCCCTTCGATATACAATACTTACACGATACACCTATAGGTATCACAGTACCTACTTCGTGCTTTCCCGCTGTGCCCTTCGATATACAATACTTACACGATACACCTATAGGTATCTCAGTACCTACTTCGTGCTTCCCCACTGTGCCCTTCTATATACAACACTTACACGATACACCTATAGGTATCTCAGTACCTACTTCGTGCTTCCCCACTGTGCCCTTCTATATACAATACTTACACGATACACCTATAGGTATATCAGTACCTACTTCGTGCTTCCCCGCTGTGCCCTTCGATATACAGTACTTACACGATATATTTATAGGTATCTCAGTACCTACTTCGTGCTTCCCCGCTGTGCCCTTCGATATACAATACTTACACGATACACCTATAGGTATCTCAGTACCTACTTCGTACTTTCCCGCTGTGCCCTTCGATATACAATACTTACACGATACACCTACAGGTACTCAATACCTACTTCGTACTTTCCCGCTGTGCCCTTCGATATACAGTACTTACACGATACACCTATAGGTATCTCAGTACCTACTTCGTACTTCCCCGCTGTGCCCTTCTATATACAATACTTACACGATACACCTACAGGTATCTCAGTACCTACTTCGTACTTCCCCGCTGTGCCCTTCGATATACAGTACTTACACGATACACCTATAGGTATCTCAGTACCTACTTCGTACTTTCCCGCTGTGCCCTTCGATATACAGTACTTACACGATATACCTACAGGTATCTCAGTACCTACTTCGTGCTTCCCCGCTGTGCCCTTCGATATACAGTACTTACACGATACACCTATAGGTATCTCAGTACCTACTTCGTGCTTTCCCGCTGTGCCCTTCGATATACAATACTTACACGATACACCTATAGGTACTCAGTACCTACTTCGTGCTTCCCCGCTGTGCCCTTCGATATACAATACTTACACGATACACCTATAGGTATCTCAGTACCTACTTCGTACTTTCCCGCTGTGCCCTTCGATATACAATACTTACACGATACACCTATAGGTACTCAGTACCTACTTCGTGCTTCCCCGCTGTGCCCTTCGATATACAATACTAACACGATACACCTATAGGTACTCAGTACCTACTTCGTGCTTCCCCGCTGTGCCCTTCGATATACAATACTTACACGATACACCTATAGGTATCTCAGTACCTACTTCGTACTTTCCCGCTGTGCCCTTCGATATACAATACTTACACGATACACCTATAGGTACTCAGTACCTACTTCGTGCTTTCCCGCTGTCCCCTTCGATATACAATACTTACACGATACACCTATAGGTATCTCAGTACCTACTGCGTACTTCCCCGCTGTGCCCTTCGATATAAAATACTTACACGATACACCTATAGGTATCTCAGTACCTACTTCGAACTTCCCCGCTGTGCCCTTCGATATACAATACTTACACGATACACCTATAGGTATCTCAGTACCTACTTCGTACTTCCCCGCTGAGCCCTTCGATATACAATACTTACACGATACACCTATAGATATCTCAGTACCTACTTCGTACTTCCCCGCTGTGCCCTTCGATATACAATACCTACACGATACACCTATAGGTATCTTAGTACCTACTTCGTACCTCCCCGCTGTGCCCTTCGATATACAATACTTACACGATACACCTATAGGTATCTCAGTACCTACTTCGTACTTCCCCGCTGTGCCCTTCGATATACAGTACTTACACGATACACCTATAGGTATATCAGTACCTACTTCGTACCTCCCCGCTGTGCCCTTCGATATACAATACTTACACGATACACCTATAGGTATCTCAGTACCTACTTCGTGCTTTCCCGCTGTGCCCTTCGATATACAATACTTACACGATACACCTATAGGTATCTCAGTACCTACTTCGTACTTTCTCGCTGTTCCCTTCGATATACAATACCTACACGATACACCTATAGGTATCTCAGTACCTACTTCGTGCTTTCCCGCTGTGCCCTTCGATATACAGTACTTACACGATACACCTATAGGTATCTCAGTACCTACTTCGTACTTCCCCGCTGTGCCCTTCGATATACAGTACTTACACGATACACCTATAGGTATATCAGTACCTACTTCGTACCTCCCCGCTGTGCCCTTCGATATACAATACTTACACGATACACCTATAGGTATCTCAGTACCTACTTCGTGCTTTCCCGCTGTGCCCTTCGATATACAATACTTACACGATACACCTATAGGTATCTCAGTACCTACTTCGTACTTTCTCGCTGTTCCCTTCGATATACAATACCTACACGATACACCTATAGGTATCTCAGTACCTACTTCGTGCTTTCCCGCTGTGCCCTTCGATATACAGTACTTAAGATGATCGGGCTACTCACACCGTTTCCCTGAAAACATTATTAAGTAATAATCTCTTATCACTAAAATAACACGTTGTCGCTAAAATGCATGTGGGTATGAAGTAATAGATGGAAAAATATAATTCTAATTAGATTTTCATAGTGATCAATAAAAATTAAGAATTTTGCAAATTGTCAAAATGTCTGCACATTTTCCACCTCCCCCTTTTTATACACTCTTTGCAAATGTAGGAAAACATTTTTATATTAGTAACTTGAAAATGAAGAATACTTATTGCGATGTTGTAACCTGATGATGTACTTATCCCAACATTGATGCATATGGATCCAAAACTGACAATGCATCCATTGGATAATTTGGTTATAAAATATTATATTATATTATATTATAATATTTTATCTATTATGATTTGATTCGTCTCTTATTGGATTTTATATTTCTTTGAAGTGTCTTAGAGTAATATTTTCTATAAAACACATTCTTTTAATATGAATCAAGGTGTATAAAACCGCTTGGTGCAGCGTGTAGTTTCTTCTAACGTAAGATTTTAATTTTAAATGTTTAAAAGTCGTTACTTTAAGCAGGAAGGAGAGTGACGGAGATACAACTGTCTTCAAGCTCCTAATCCAAACTTGGTAAATATAAAAATTGAATTTCACCAACTTATAGGTAAACAATAAACTGGCAAGATTTCGACCTACATATTTCGGCCAAACAGATGAAATTCGCAATACTCGTTCTGTCTGTAAATAACCAGTTTCATTCTTTGTTTGATACACAATTAATAACAAGCTAAATAAGACCGATTCACAGTTGCGAAACGTTTCTGCATTGTCCAGCGCAGAAAAATCCGTTGTGTTGACCAACAAACAATAGGCGTCTTTCTGTACGTTCACTTGGGCAAAGAAATCCAAAGCACAAACGGTAATTTTTACGTCCCGACCCAATTTACGGTAATTAAACAAAGCCCGACCCACAAGGGACGGTTCCGAACAACAATAAGAAATCGACATAACATCAGCCGTTTGATTATCAGTTGATTAATGGTGACAAACGGCTGGAATTCGCAAAACTGGAGCGTAAACGTTTGCCTGGAAGCTAAAGTCCAGTCCAGAATGGCCGGTAAGTTTCAAGGCCGTTTGTTGTGAAACTTTCATGCGGAGGCCCTTGGATGACGAATATGGTTCGACAGCTGTCTCCGGTATATTGGACGCTTTTTTTACTTATATCATTACGTAATAGAACAATTAGCTCATTAGATTCGGAACAATTGCTATAATGTAAAAATTCATTAACGGTTACTAAATTATTCACGATTTTTTTGAATATTCAACAAGTATCGATATAAACTATATCTACTAATGTTCCAAATCGTATAAGAATGTTTCGGGCAAAACCTTTCGTGTAGGAATTATTCTGCATAATTTTAAAAAATAGTTAGATTGTGGTACTCAGGGGGGTGGCGACAGAAAACTTTTATAGCCAGGTCTACAGAAATTGGATTGAGAAAACATTTCATTTTGGGTTATGAAAAATTGTTATAATAAAAGACACAATAATACAGATTATTTATAATAAACACCTAAATTTAAACCACAAATAACAAATTACAGCTTATTATTATAATTATTAGAACTCGAAGGGAACCTATTTGTATAGAGCACTTAGCTATAGCCTTTGTACACTCTTTCGATCCTCACCACAGGATTAGGCTCAGTGGATACTTACCTCTTTGCGGAATCCAAGTACCCACCTGATGCTGAATCTTCTTATATCCTCTGGTGTACATACCTGCCAGCCAAACCACTTTCTTCTTGCAGTTCCCAATTCAGGACATCAGAGGACGTGGATTTGTTCTTTCTTCATCGTCCTCATAGTAGATCTTGCACTCAAGGGACTTAGATCTTTCGATTTTGTATTGGAACCCCCTCAGATTACCATGACCTGTGACCGCTTCTACAGTAACTCTGAATGAGATCTATTTAAGAAGAGTAGTAGAGTTGATAGTTTTGCAAAATTGTTACCGAATAAAATTAAAGTATAAGATTATAACACATAAGATTATAAACAATTATTTTATAATAAAACAAGTACCAATTGTAATTAATAATAAAATACTGTACCTTAGGTAACAAAAACATTTATTACAAGTATACTTATTAAAAATGTTTTAACACATTCAATTAAATCAGTTCTTAAATATTATCAGACACGTCTAAGAATGAATTCACTTCAAATATAGGATTTAAAATACATAACTTATTTTCGTTATATTTTCTTATTAGGATTTATCAAAATTTAAATAAATTAGTATATACTCATTAAATCATCTAAGCTATTTAATAATAACCTTTTTCCTTAACAATCTTCAATAAATAATATAGCATAACCTACAACTTAAAGGATATCATAAAATCAGCTGGTACATGAAATCATATGTTATCATTTAATTTACTCTCAGGTGACTGATAGCGTAACATGACGGAAATTACACTGACGAGAAATTGTATGATTATGTCCATCTAATAAGTTTTTGTAGCTGTAGAAGTTTTTCCTTCAATAATGTTTAAACTACAGAAGAATTATCATTGCGAGTGTTGAAAAACATCAATTTCGAAATTAAATAAAGGTTATTTTTTACATTGAAACTATATAATAAATTTTACTAAATACAGTTTCAACACGGCTCCGGTTATTGAAACTGTTGTTATGGCGAAAATTATGAATATTGCCATTGTATGAGAATCCTTCCAGATATTTTTTCGGATTGTATTAGTCTTAACTATATAATGGCATAAACAAATGAGTACCAAAACGTTTATTGATCATTTTTAAAAACATTTTTTTTTTATAATTTTTGTCGACCGCTTTTCTACACCATCTATAAAATAAATTCGTTCTAGAATTTTGTGTGAGATTAAACACTTGTAATAAATAAACTGCTTGTTTAGGTCAGTGATGAGGAAAGTACGGCCCGAAGGCGAAGTGCAGCACTTCGGCCTACGAAGAGATTTTGAGAAACCCCTATAATTACACATATGAGAAAATGTAATTTCAGCTTGGCTACAATATAATGGCTGTTTCCTTCTCAATTCCACTACAGGCATCTCATCGTGTATTCAAGAAATTCAACCTCTCACAACCCTTCCTGACAAAACACATAACGCCACTTATGAAACTATGAGCAAAGAAGAACGGAAGCAAAAAGCAGGAGCTAAACGTAAAACACTGTCAGGTAAGAAAAATATTTTTGAAAAACAAAGTTCATCTCTACAAAAAATCTAGGTACACATTCCAGCTACGTTGTATCATAGGTTTAAAATATTGCCAAAAGTAACAAAGCATTTACTAAAAATTTGATAGAATTGTATGACTTTTGGACTTTGTAATTTTTACAGATATTCTTAGTCACAATAGATTCTACCTTAAACTCCAGGGAAGAAACAAATTATTTGATACTTAGGGTCATATATATAGTTTGAAAATGAAAATTTGTTGTCTCCTCCTGAATGAGTAGTGAGTGAAGACATCAAGTAAAGGCGTGTAATTAATAGTCGATGTTTTATTATTATAAGAAGTTATTATTTATTTATGTATTTTAAAATTTATATCACCCATTTTATACATTAACAGCAATTTCAGAATTAAATTGTATTTTTCTCTCATAATATAATTTTTATTCTACTTAAAACTTTAGATATATCTACTGGATTCAACTCTAGTGAGGTGTAAATAATACCTTATGAATATTGGTATAAGAACACAAGCATTATAAAAACATTGTCTTAGTGAAAAGACGATTCACGATATCAGAAGATGCAATAACTATTCATTATATTGTTGAAAAAATCTGGTGAAATTTTATAAGCTGAAGAAAAAATAATATATATATATATATATATATATATATATATATATATATATATATATATATATATAAGTTTTATTTCAAAATAATATTTCCATATCGTTTTCAATAATTTTTTTACAATTACAGCACGAAGGGCTGTGTAAAGGTAAGTGTTAAGTATGGACATGACCCCACCTTTATTAAGGTGCCCAAATTATTAAAATTGTTACAAATTCTTTTAAGGTTCGTAAACAATTTACAAACCTTATAACAGACTTATCTTGATGACGTCAAATCCAAAGATGTATCTTGATGACAGCCAATAAAGGGATAATAGCGTCCCACCAATAGGAGGTACACCTCTCCGCAGGAAGTCCTGTAAACTCTATTGTCGACGGTAACAGATAAAGTAAGGTAAGATATTTAGCAAACCGGAAATAGAGATATAAACACTTCCTCCAATATTAAAATATGCATTGTTCAACCCACACCGGTTTCTACACAATGGGATGTTCTGCATGTAAATTAGGCCCAAGGTGCCCTGCTGTTCTCTATCGGTTATCGTATTTTTAACAATTGCCCATAAACACAATCCAAAACCAGATATATTTCTTAATTTATTTTTCCCGCTGCGTTAAGCAGCCATCAACATGACATGATTGGAAAACCAGGCAGGTTGTGACATGTTTCTGACGACAGGTACAGAAACATCAATAAACAGCTCGACCGATATCGATTAGGCGTGAGTCGAATCGGTTATCGAATGTAGTCTAGTCGTTGACATTGATGGATCGATATTGTCAATTGTTTAGGTAGTTCGATTGATGGCAGTTGAAAATCGTTTGGAAAGAGACTACTGGAAGAATTTCAAGTGCGCAGTAAGATTTAGTGGCTGTGGCTGAGATGATATTGCATTGTCATGTAATCCTTGACAGAGTTCTATTGAGTGTGGTTTGTTTTAATAGCTTACTTTCAAATAAGGAAACAATAGCTTATCCACTCGATTGTTATATTATTGTAAATTATTAAAAAGTCATTAGGACTGTTCGACAGAAGTGAATATAGTACTTCCAATGTAGAGTGTAGTTATTGAAAGAGTTTACAGAACCTAGTTAATGTAGTTAATAGAGAGGTTTTAACAGATGTTGCAAAATTTACTGAATATATATTTTAGTAAACGAATTTATTTGAAAAGTGTTTTTTTTAAAGAGTACCAATAAGTGTTTCCATTTTAAAAAATGGATTAAAAATATTATTGTTATAAATATATGGAAAATTATATAGTAAGATTAATCGAAATATAAATAAAATAAAATATTTGAAACTAATAAAAAGTAATAAATAACAATAACATTATAATTTAATAATTTATAGCAAACCAAAGTGTATAATAACCTACGTGTTAAAACAGCTGTTCTACACGTAACGTATAACATACAATCAGCTGTTATATGAAATCATATGTTAACACTAAACTCAAGCCAAAGTATGAAGAACGTTCCGTGATCAAAAAAATATCCCTGATTTTACTCCAGGATAAATTATACAGTCATATCCAGTTAGAAAAGGTTTTACTTCAATAAATAACAAGTAAGGAGAAAAAAATTTAAATCTATTTCTACATCTACAAAAGTTCAAATACAATTTTCTTAAACTTGCACTTGATGTTAATACAATTTCAAATGTTAATTTATTAATTTTAATTTTAAAAAGTTTAAAATGTCCACTCAACTGTTGTATTTCAAACATGTAGTAATTAGGTTCGAATCCAACTTAAAGACATAAACTTTGTTAAATTTAATACGTTAAATTTAACGAATAAATATTTGTAAAAATTGAATTGACATAAATTGTCATTCACTACAGATTTTAAAAAATATTTGAACTTGAGTGGAAGAATAAAATATAATTTTGTTAATGATTGAAAAATTGAACATTATATATACAAGGAGAGTGTGTACTAATAGAAGTAATTGAAATATCACTAAACAAACGTTTAAACATTTGGAGGTAGCGACGGCAAGCATTTGTAAAATTGGTGAATCAAAAGGGTACTGTGATAAAGTTACTCTTTTAAATTTGGAAGACCATATACATTAGAAAGTTAGACATAGCTTTACGAAACAGATAGTACAAGAATAAGATAGATTATATTAAAGCAGTCATGAGTTAATGCATTCTTACGATGAAAAATAAACAAATTAATTTTTCCATAATTTTAATACTTGATCTAATCATTAAACAATAATGTAGGAGTATTTGAGCAGGGTGGTGTTTATTTAAGTAAGGCTATTTATTTAGGTTCAAGTTTAAAGTAAATAAAATGAAAATTTAAAATTTCATTTACAAAATGCAGTTTACAAAGAAATATTGAGTGTAACGACTTCGTCGATAGTTCATTAAAACTTCATCGTCTGTGATTTTCATCAGAATAAAATCCCCAGCCAGTTCATTTAGGCGTTCTTTGGGCGTTGTATTCCTCAAACAAGGAGCTATCGCCAAACAAAGCTAAAGCCATTGAAATCTCTTATAAGCTCCCAGTTTGTTGTTAGATATAAAAAATTTCTTGAATTTCAAAACTAGAATTTACTTTACAAAGTTTTGAAAATAATAATATTTTTTTTGTAAACTGACCAAATTAAAATAAATTTTTAACCGACTAAATAATAAGACTTTACAATAAATCTGGGGGCTCTATCACAAAAACACTCACCTTTGCCCACTGCGATAGTTTCTTAAATTACAGTAGAATCCACGAAAAAATGACAACTAAGGAATTGCAAAGAAATGAATTTGGTTGGGCACCTATAAAAATTGAAAATGTCTTTCTCAAAATTAATTAACAGATGTCTTTTTTTTGTGGTTTATTATGAACAGTCCAGCCATCTTTCGTCCTTTGTTACGACTGCTTGAAATTAAATTGGTATAAGTAATAATTGAGCTGGCTTTGAGTTAAAATTGTAAACAAATGAATAACTGCACACGTACTCACAAAACTATATATTTATTGTCATACGCGTTTCAATGACTTATGCCATCTTTATCATCATCAGTAACATCACGACAAATTACAATGTGTTGCAGTTGTAAATTTCTATTAGTGTGGCTGATGATGATGATGATGAACATAAGTTATTGAAACGCGTATGACAATAATGTATATTGTTTTGTAAGTAAGTGTGCAGTTTTTTATTTGTTTTTAATTTGTAGTAAATACAAGCGATAGTGAAGAGCAGAGTACTATAAAGAAATCATCACGTGTAAAAACGCGATTTGTAATGAATGTATTAGTAATTGGAAGAAGAATGGGCGTAAAGGATGTAAAAATGGATTCCTACAAGTCTAATAAGAATGGTCTTGAATGGAAAGAATGAACCTAATGATAACAAACGGAGATATCTAGGAATGGTGTATGCTATACCGACGGAGGTGGACGTTGGGAGGCAAGAGACGGGGCATTGTTGAAAATTTCTTAGAGTATGACCAATAAATGTTATAGATTTGTTTAATATTTTGTTATAAATTTGTTTAAAAAACGAAATTTGAAATGTCATTAATAATAAAACATAATTGGCTTGATTTTGTGTCGTATTAGTAGTTAAAGATTTATAATATGCCAGGCCCTTTCGGAATGTAAACATTTACGATAAGGAAATGGATTTGATCAGTTACATGAAACTTTTGGATTTTGGAACCAGGAGCGCCTGGAGCACTACTTCATCGTGTAGTAAGAGTCAACCCATGCAGGCTTAGATTCATTCATTGTTAAACAGATAAATATTAAAATCGTGTAGAACGTTTGGGATGAAATATTTCCTTTATTAATAAACAAAATCAAGTCAAACATTCATATGGACAAAACACTTTAAAATCTTCATTTTGCTTTTCATCAACCATAATATCTAATTTTAAAACCAATAAATTTCACAGACCTGAACGTTTTAAGGGAGGGCCAAATAAAATACAAAATTGATTTGGTGGGGCGAAAAAACATTTAACAAAACAAAATTTTATGTGACAAAATGTATTTGGGATTTTTACATCACACACAACTTATATGATAGAATGGTAAGAAGCTTAATAAAAAAGAAGTTACAACAATTGTGAAGAAGGCATGTGTGATAAATGAAACTGTCCGAGCTTCTGAAAGTTGTTCATAACCTGGTAGAAACTTCAATCAGCTGATTCGCTAGTGAAGCTAAATGGTGTTAGTCAATATGGTTTTAGCGCTGTTTTTGTGAAGCTTCCGTAGGAAACAATGTAGGAAGACGTAAACATCGGAATTATCTTCTGAGCATGAGATTTCAGGTTTGGGAAAATTAATTTCGTCAGGGCCTTGTAGAATTCAATTTTAGGAACGTTGAGAAATAGTTGCTTCAAACAGTGTTACATTGAAATTCGATTAGTTCGAGCTGTAATTCTGGTTTGACTGATTCACAGTATATATTAAATGTCATGCTAAAAATGGCCAGGTCCTGTTCGATTACTTTGAAGTCTTGAAATCTTCGATCGAATTCTTCGTGAAGGTATTTCCCGCTTTATTCATAGCTCTCGAGTTGGTCTTCCCTAACTCCAATAGTTTTTAGTCTTGGAAAATGATAAAAGTCTTTCTTGACTGGTTGTTTGGAAAATGGATTATATTAGTTGTTTTATAAACAATACCTTGTTTATTTAAGGATTACGATTGGGTACTGTATACTTTGTTACAGAAAGTCATGTAGTTTATGATTACAATCGCCTCTTTGAACTTAAAATATTCAGAGTAAACTAAATTCAAATTAAACATGATTCACGTCATGTTAAAAAAAAATTAATCGATATAACTGGAACTACGTTGTTTATCTAAACAGTCGTAGAATATCTTGTACTTGTGTTTTTTTCGCCATTACTTTCAACTCTCTTTAAAAAAATCAGATAATTTAGAATTCGTGTTCAATTCCAGCTCGTAATTTTGGGTTATAATGTTTCTCTGAACCAAAGTAATTTCACAAGTTGCCCGCTCATTGCTTTCTAATATACGTTGTATTTATTGGGGTATGTAATTTTTACCAACACTTGAAAAATGTAATTACCGCCAGCACAAAATGGAGCTCGTGATAAAAAAAAAGGAACTGTCGGACCAGGATATAGCCAGTCACGCTCTGAGCCCAGTGTTTAAATATTTTGTTCCGTCATGGTGTGTGTAAAGTGTAACCTGGTAAGACTCAAGGCCTCGCCGCATGCGGCGTGCTCCATTCACTTAAAAAAAAAGAACATTTACTGTAGGTTATTTTGAGAGAAAGAGAACAAAGAAAAATTACTTCCAAGAGAAATAATGTTAGCATTCAGGATGCTAATTTGCATTAGCGTTAGATTTAGTTTGCCCAAATTTAGTTTGGCTATTAGTATTAATCATTTTAAAAATATTTATCACTTTTGGCAAGCAATTATTAGACAACAAAAAAAACAAAGGTTTGAACAAGTTAAATTGTTGGCCTTTGCTATAAGCTTTCATTATTACTGTTAACAGAAAGACACTGACTTGATGAATTTGGTTTGACTACCCCTACTAATCATTATAGACTGTATGACGCTGTAACCTTATTTAGAACGTAATTTTTTTTAAGAAGAAACTTTTGGCGTAACATTATCATTAAGTCAGTTGACTCTGTTTTAACATGTAGCAAGCTGAACGTGTAGGTACTGTTATAAGGTGGACATGTAGGCACTCGCGTTAGCTTGACATGTAGGCCCTGGCTGAAGATAAACGTGTAGGCACCACAGAGCACTTAATACAACTAGAGATGACAGAGTCAGGCTTCCTCACCCAAGATGGTGGCCACTTCCACAATTCCCTGAAGTCCAGAGCGTCAAGTAAAGCTTTATAGCATAACGGAATTTCTGATTCACACCTACTAAAAATAGTACAGAATTTTTGAATTTTTTTAAATTCCAGGCGCCTCAAATTACCTTCTTCTTATTCAATCCACTTTCTGTTTCCTCTTAGAAACAGCATTATTATTTGTGTGTAGCAAATTTAACCTCCAAAATATGTATAATAGTGCCTAAAACGAATATTTCTAATTATTATTAGCTCTCAGACTCTTTAAAGTTAATTTTTGTAACAGTTATACGTTCAACCATTGCATTACTAATTAAAATATTAAATTTCAGCCTCATTTAATAATCAATACCGTTTACAAAGCTTAATACCGCAAAATAAAAGAACGCAAGAATACAAAAATATGAATTTATTATTTTTTTAATGTGTTAATGTAAAGTTTACTAAATACAGAATCGTTATTTACATGTATTTCTTATTGGCTTAGTTTTACACGGCTTCTTATAAGTATATAGGTTGAGGTTATTCCTTTCCCACATAGGCCTTATATTATAACTGAGAGAAAGTACGTATTGTGACCGTACAAAATATAATTTGAACAAATATTCTTTGAGCTTAGCTTGTGAGGTTATGTTAAAAACAAATATTACGTTGTAATATTACAAACTACTAAGTTACAAATTTACAACTCAGAAGAGTTTGTAGTAGTAACACTCACTGATGATGATGACTTTGTCATTGAAAAGCGTATGAGTAAATAAATGAATAATTTGTGCGTTTTGTGTATGTTTTTATTTGTTGTTAATATAATTTGAGATCTTAAGTGAAATTATCTATTTTGAGGTCCTGTTAGCTCAAAAAAGGACTGGAGTTCCTGTTAGCATTTTGAGGTGCTGTTAGCTGTTTTTACTTATGTCTGTATCCGTATTTCGACCTACAGCAAGAACTACCGGTCCAATTTTGAGAAACTTTGGTACATTTATGTCCAGTGCTCTTTTATAGATGCACGAGGCGTGATTTAATAATATTAAACAACCCCGATACTTTTAAACACAATATTACTAAAAGAATACATTTAAAATTTTGTAATCACACTATCTGACGGATAAAATTTGGTAACTTTATATCTTCTGGACTCTGTATATTCACGAGGAGTTATTTTGAAGTGTTACATAAATGACTGGTACTTTGAAAGAAAAAAGTATAAAAAAATGAAGGCTTATTTGATACTTTCAACGCCTGTTAATGTAAGAATGTGTATGCAGCTGTTTATGGTAGCGTTTATTGTAAATTTTTTTCAATAGAATATTAAAAGGTAACTAATAATCTCAAATTGTTACGCTTACAAAATGTATCTAACCAACAAATACTTGAAATTGTTGCTTACTAACTATTTTATCTTACTTAAACTGCAACTAATATTAAATATAATTGTTCAACATCAATTCAAATAATATATTCCTTTTAAGATTTGATACTCTGAATTTCGGAATCTTGCTGCTTATTCAAAATTTTATTGAATAAGTGAACATTGTTATTAAATTTAGGGCATTGCTTTGAGCGGTATTGGAGGAATTTTCCTCAACCGAGATGGTGGATTCGGCTTCACTATCTCCCTATATCAAATTCACTAAAAGACTATTCTAGTTGTATTTTGTGCTCTGTGGTAGGCACTGGTTAAAGGTAGACATGTAGGCACCAGCGTTAAATAACATGTAGGCACTGTTGAAACCTAAACGTGTAGGCACTGGTGCAAAGAAGCAATGTAGACTAGCTGTAACTAAACATGTAGGCACTGGTGCAAGCTAAATGTGTAGAGACTGGTATAAGATAGACATACAGGCACTAGCGTTAAATAACATGTAGGCACTGTTGAAACGTAAACGTGTAAGCACTGTTATAAGGTTGACATGTAGGCACTAGCGTAAGGTAAACATGTAGGTACAGGTTCAAACTAAACGTGTAGGCACTGGTGTAATGTTGACTTGTAGGCACTAGCGTTAACTAAACATGGAGGCACTAGCGCAACCTTAACCTAGTGTAAGCGAAACAAATGGGACTAAAACGTTAGATTATGTCTGACAAGTTTTATTAGCCATAACTGACGATAGAAAACCCGTTGAAAAGCACATTTCACGATAAAAAAAACTTGTTGAAAAGTTAAAACAACCTTAATTATGATAAAAAAAACTTGTTGAAAAATTACAAAAGACATATTTCATGATAAACAACTCTTTTCAAAGTTACATTAGGTTTATTTCATAAGAGTTACTCTTTGAAAAGTTATACATATTAAGATTATTCATAATTTAAAATTCTTTGAAAAGCTACGTTAGGATTATTTAGTGAAAGAAACTTTGTTGAAAAGGTATATTAGGGTTATCACATTAAATAAAACTCGTTTAAAATTTCACTAGGGTTATTTCATGATGGAAAACTTGTTGAAAAGTTACATTAGGATTGATTCATGAAAGAAAACTCGTTGAAAAGTTACATTAGGATTGATTCATGAAAGAAAACGCGTTGAAAAGTTACATTAGGATTGATTCATGAAAGAAAACTCGTTGAAAAGTTACATTAGGATTGATTCATGAAAGAAAACTCGTTGAAAAGTTACATTAGGATTGATTCATGAAAGAAAACTCGTTGAAAAGTTACATTAGGATTGATTCATGAAAGAAAACTCGTTGAAAAGTTACATTAGGATCGATTCATGAAAGAAAACGCGTTGAAAAGTTACATTAGGATTGATTCATGAAAGAAAACTCGTTGAAAAGTTACATTAGGATTGATTCATGAAAGAAAACTCGTTGAAAAGTTACATTAGGATTGATTCATGAAAGAAAACTCGTTGAAAAGTTACATTAGGATTGATTCATGAAAGAAAACTCGTTGAAAAGTTACATTAGGATTGATTCATGAAAGAAAACTCGTTGAAAAGTTACATTAGGATTGATTCATGAAAGAAAACTCGTTGAAAAGTTACATTAGGATTGATTCATGAAAGAAAACTCGTTGAAAAGTTACATTAGGATTGATTCATGAAAGAAAACTCGTTGAAAAGTTACATTAGGATTGATTCATGAAAGAAAACGCGTTGAAAATGTACATTAATCTCATTTTATGATACAAAACTTGTTTGGGCTTTTTGAGATTACAGTAAACACATCTCTGCAAAAACATTGCATGTTTTTCCTTATATGTAGCATTCAAATTTCACTGAATTTTCCATTCCATCGATAAGTGACAAGTAAGATTCTATCGTTAATTTAAATTTCTCTTCCTTTGCGAGTACAGTTCAAGGTATAATGAAATAAGGCAGACAAAAGGAGTATTTATATTTAGGGTCTGACAAGATAGCAACAGCTTCGGCAGAATAAAAGGCAAAGCGAGCATTTGATTATAACAGCTGCAATAGGTAAATTCGGAGGACGCCAAGAAAAAGTTCTCTAAGTATATGAGCCAGATAAAAAAAAATTCCAAACTTGAAACGAACCGTAACCGAACCTGCCGCATGTAGTTTCTCCAATCAGAGAAATTAGATAACGTTTTTTTTAGAACAGGAAGAGCTAACGAGGTGCAATTAGACCGGAATACTGTTGGATGTGTATTCTCTGCACCGGAGTCTTGGCATATGTACTCTCAGTGTTATTTTGTAAAACTTTTTTATATAGGTTTCCTGGCGTCATTGGCTTTGCTGATTATTCTGAAATATTTCATGTATTTTAAAGTCGTTGTTGTTTTTATAAAATATAAAATACACAATGTATCGCAACATAAATATTATCATCTTAATATACTTTATGAAAATCAGAATCGATTCCCTCTCGTATTATTTTCTACGAATGAACACAAATTATAGTAAATGTCTGAAAAAATATCAACTACACGAAAGATTTCACGGCTAAGAAACCATTTTGTTATTACTTTGAAAAGAAATAATTAAAATAAATAATTGAAAGGACAAAAGTATTTAAAATGAAACCTTAAAAGGAGTAGTTAGGATGCATTTAAAAACCACGGTTGGAAACCTACGTGTAATGGAATTAGTAAAATATTCTAGTTGAAATTTGAGACTAATTTGTTGGTGATAGATTGAGTGAGGAATGGTAGAGGGACTATGTGAGGAAATAGACAGTCCGTTGCAGGGCTTTCTATTCTTCAGGGAGGTTTACTATACACAGATAAATCTGTTACTAACATCGAATATATAAACATTGCAAGTGTTTAAATATGAATCGTAAACAGGATGCGATAGAATGTCTCAATATCACACAACAAATGATAAATCTGTGTTACACAATAACGATTGATAAACTATCACACTATCAAAATAAATCACAATTGATAACTAATGTAGATTTACTTTCACAACTGTGCAGTTAAGTCAATGGTTCCCCTATATTTAAAACGTATATCTTACATGCGAAATAAAGAAAGATAAACCTTACATTTAAACCTTAAATATAAAGAGAGAAATAAACTTTTAAACCTCGATGGTAACGGCCTGAAGAGAGACAGACTTCTTACATCTCTGTTTCATGGACTTTTGGCTGATGGTATCCGATTTAGTTTATGGCAACGTCCGTGCATGACCTCACCATAATATTTGCTTCTTCGCTAGTATCATCTGTGGGTTTGCCTCGTTACATCTCTTATTTGTAAAAATACCTCTGAAGATGATTACTTTGTAGTCGAAATGTACACAAGGTTAAAATAAAATTTGTTGAATTTGTAATGAGAGGTTGTTTTAATTAATATAAATCGTTACATCTCTGTTTCTTGGTCTTCCTGCTGATGGTATCCGATTTAGTACATGGCAACGTCTGTGCATGACCGCACCATAATATTTGCTTTTTCGCTAGTTTCATCTGTGGGTTTACCTCGTTACACCTCTGTTTCTTGGTCTTCCGCGCTGATGGTATACGATTTAGTATACAGCAACGTTTGTACATGACCGCACTATAATATTTGCTTCATCGCTAGTATCATATGTGGGTTTTCCTAGTTACATCTCTGTTTCTTGGTCTTCCGCGCTGATGGTATCCGATTTAGTATGCAGCAACGTTTGTGCATGACCGCACTATAATATTTGCTTCATCGCTAGTTTCATATGTGGGTTTTCCTAGTTAACATCTCTGTTTCTTGGTCTTCCGCGCTGATGGTATCCGATTTAGTATACGGCAACGTTTGTGCATGACCGCACTATAGTATTTTCTTTTTCGCTAGTACCATCTGTGGGTTTGCCTCGTTATATCTCTGTTTCTTGGTCTTCCGCGCTGATGGTATCCGATTTAGTATACGGCAACGTTTGTACATGACCGCACTATAATATTTTCTTTTTCGCTAGTACCATCTGTGGGTTTGCCTCGTTATATCTCTGTTTCTTGGTCTTCCGCGCTGATGGTATCCGATTTAGTATACGGCAACGTTTGTGCATGACCGCACTATAATATTTTCTTTTTCGCTAGTACCATCTGTGGGTTTGCCTCGTTATATCTCTGTTTCTTGGTCTTCCGCGCTGATGGTATCCGATTTAGTATACGGCAACGTTTGTGCATGACCTCACTATAATATTTGCTTCATCGCTAGTACCATCTGTGGGTTTGCCTCGTTACATCTCTGTTTCTTGGTCTTCCGCGCTGATGATATCCGATTTAGTATACGGCAACGTCCGTGCATGACCTCACCATAATATTTGCTTCATCGCTAGTATCACTGTGGGTTTGCCTCTTTACATCTCTGTTTCTTGGTATTCCGCGCTGATGATATCCGATTTAGTATACGGCAACGTCCGTGCATGACCGCACCATAATATTTGCTTCATCGCTAGTATCATCTGTGGGTTTGCCTCGTTACATCTCTGTTTCTTGGTCTTCCGCGCTGATGATATTAAATTTAGTACATGGCAACGTCTGTGCATGACCTCACCATAATGTTTGCTTCATCGCTAGTATCGTCTGTGGGTTTGCCTCGTTACATCTCTGTTTCTTGGTCTTCCGCGCTGATAATATCCGATTTAGTACATGGCAACGTCTGTGCATGACCTCACCATAATATTTGCTTCATCGCTAGTACCATCTGTGGGTTTGCCTCGTTACATCTCTGTTTCTTGGTCTTCCGCGCTGATAGTATCCGATTTAGTACATGGCAACGTCTGTGCATGACCTCAACATAATATTTGCTTCATCGCTAGTACCTTCTGTGGGTTTGCCTCGTTACATCTCTGTTTCTTGGTCTTCCGCGCTGATAGTCTCCGATTTAGTATACGGCAACGTTTGTGCATGACCGCACTATAATATTTTTTTTTTTCGCTAGTATCATCTGTGGGTTTGCCTCGTTACATCTCTGATTAAACCTAATATAAAGTTATAAAAACAAACTTTATACTTATTTTATAAAATGCACATCTGTCTGTAAATATAGGAACACGATAAACCTCTATAATAAGAGTGTTGAGTATACGTTAGGAACACAAACAACGGTCTTGCAATGTATAGAAAATTTTTATTGCAAACAACCATTTTTAAATTTATTTTGATAAAAATTGAATGAGAAATTTTAACTTCAAATGATTATTTGAAGACGTTGCAATCCCATTTGTGTTTAATTAAAAATCAATACTATTTTAAATAATAACAAAATATTCTGTATGGTTTAAAAAAATTCCAGGATTCCATATTTGGCAGTGGGCAATTACCTCCCGACCAATGCTATTACAACAACATTACATGCAAATACAGTTTCCATAAAAGCAAGCATTAGACTTTACGGCGTCGGAAAGCTGTCGGACTTTAAATCGGAGCGAAAACCCAGAGGTACTGTTTTAAATGCAAATTGTTGGTCTGCGGAACAGTAAAATGGTGAGATAAGTATTTAAATGCTGCCTACAGGAACGCAGCAGCGTTCGCACTCAATTGTTGCAGCAATAATAAGCACGAGTTAGTGTTTGCTGAGGGTTTTAAAAAACATTATGGAATACAGATATGGAAAGATTTTACCTTACAAAGAGTTAGTGTTTTTATTTATAATTTTTTTTTATAACTACTTACACAGACATAATTGTAATTTTATTTTAGAAATACATTTGTTACACGCTGTTTTATATATTTTTTTTTATAATTGGACATGTGAACAAAATTGAAAATAAAGAGCTACAAGAGCCTCCAGCTATTATCATAAAAGCTCCGAAACAATTATTTACGTATAATATGAATTTCCGTAGGTTGTACTCATTGAATCAGGGAGTCGGTTTTGATTTTTTCTATAAAATCAATTATAGTATATCAAAACCTTTTAAACCACAAAAACTTCAAATTTATGTCTTGATGTACGTTTCAATGGCAAAGAAATCGTCTTCAGAGAAAATTACTACAAGAAATGTACATTAGGACATAAATTAAAATTGTGTCTGGTATTTATGTATTTAGGCTATAATTAAAAATTACCCCTCTGTTGTTCAACATCATTATAAAACCAATGTTTTTGAAGTATTATAATTAACTTATGGATCTATATATCTATAATGTATAAATACCTTATCTTCATATTTTAAAAAATAACGTTCGGAGTTAAAAACCCTTGCCCTACTAACGTTTGTCCAGAATTAACTAAATTCCGTCTAACGTCTGTGTCCCAAAATCATCCGCAATAGTAGTAATAAAATTTAAAACATTCGTTTTATTTTATATTCTAAACACACAAAATGTTTACTCTATTATTAGAATGTCTTTAACAATGTATTAGTTGCTGAGTGATTTAACTAAAGATCTGACCTGGATTGCTCAGTGGTCCATTGAGCTCAGTGTTGTTGGTAATTGTTAATTGGTGAGCGTTTTGAGGTGAAACAAAAACGAAATTGGTCAATGTCAAGGATGGTTTTTATCTCTCGTTCTATACTTTTACCACCTTATTTAAAAAAAGATTCCTATTGTAATTATGTTATCGAAGAATAATTGTGTATCCTCTTCTTTTAATTTCCATAACACAATGGTATTTTAATCGCATCACCTACATAAATATAAAGATCGACCCCCTTATGTGTATATGTTGACGTGACGTACAAATATCGTGGCCCGACCTTGACCCCATGTTATGAGAACCATGTACTGAGAAGTAAAGTTATGAGACTCAATAAATATTGGATAATAATTCTTGGAAAAGTGACTGAACCATGGGCGAAAAGAAACAACGTTCATCGATGGTTCTGGTTTTCATCTACTTAATGGTTTAGATAAAATCAGTTTGCAATCGACAAGACGTAGAAAATGAAGCGGGGTTTGGACAAAATAAAAGCTTTAAGTAGCGGGAACAAAGATGCCTCTCTGTAGTAGGAGTTAAGAGGATATAGTTCCCGTTTACAGGCTTTACTCCCTACTATACCCACTTTACCTGCAAGGTTACTGGGAATGATTTTCACCTGTTTCCAAGGGTCACGTGTTTCCAGAGACTTGGCGTTACTAGCTGGTGTATGCAGAACTCCTCGATGCAACTTGATTTTTCCTCTAACTGTAGAGCAATGGCTCTACAGAACTGATGGCAGAACGGAATGGGCAGAGCATATCCCATGACCGTAAACACCAGTAAAGATACCTTCCAGCTTAACTCACCCTGCGCCAGAATGCCAAAGGAGAGCTTAACATATAAGAACTCTTGGCTAGCAGCCATATTTCGATATACTTTGTAGTTATATTGGATCGACGTATTTCATGGAATCCGCACATTGCCCACACTTCTGAAAAAGCTATAAAAAGAACAAGATTACCCAAGATACTAACAGCTACTAACCAAGATCGTCTAAAGACTGCCTACGTCATATATAAGACGAGTTTTAGAATATGGTAACGAGGTGACGGTCACATCCAGTAAATGCACAGCACATTTACTTGACTTTCCTAACAATAATGCCTTAAGAGGCCTATAACTTGTGCTACGACATCCATCGCTTTTGCTGCAACGGAGGCTCAAACTGAGATTGAACCGCTCAATATACGCCGGGTTATGTCAGCCCTATGTTTCTGGGAGGGGTTTAAACGAACAAACAAATCTTGGTACAAGTACGGTAAACCAACGAACAGCGAACATCCCTTGTCTCTTAGCAGGACATTTATAATAAGTATGAAGTCACTGAGAACCGGTTCCACTTACTGACAGAGCACTACTTGCCGAAGCATGCATCCTCGAAACAGGAGCTTAAAAGTGCAGCTATCCGAACTATCAATGAAAGATACCCTGCACCAGAATGGCTCCAAATTTTCACTGATAGATCATCTGTGTCTAGATCATGCGAAACAGTTGCTGCATACTATTGCACATATTATCAAGAATTTTCTGCTGTCCACACGCACCTTAGCAACTACGACGGTGAGGTAGCTGCCATATTTGCTGCAGCAAATAAGCTTTAGAATCTGACTGCTCCGGCTAAGGCAGTTTTCCTTGTTAACTCGAAAACCGCCATCTTGGACCTCTCTGGAAACTCACAGGCTGACTGTAGTAGAACCAAAGACTGTAGAAAAAGTCTAAATGCTCTCATAAATCCCGGGTGGGTACTTAATTTCCAGTGTACCCCAAGCTATATAGACTTCATTGTCAATGGAAAGGCTGTCCAACTAGAAAAATCAGAGAGCAAACCTCCCTCGACTTCATCATCTAAGTTCACTGTAGTCCTCCAAATTTCTAATATTGTTCACCAAAAAATGGAATCAAGTTCAATTGAAGAAGCTCTCAGCAGTAAAATTGTGGGAAAGTTTTGTGTCGGGGAGACCAATTGACCCTAACTTGCCCCGAGCTGTAAGCTTTGCAGCATTCACAATGAAGACTGCGCATAACTACCTTGCTGCGCACCTCCATCACATCCTTGCGCAACTGACCCCGGAGGGTCTGCTGTGTGGTAGTAAGGTTATGAATCCCGAATACCTTTAAGATTGCACAGCCCTGGACCAGCCCCATGACTACAACAGTTCCATCTTAAAGTAAGCCCATCTCTACTAGTCGTTGTGTCACAAAATAGCTCAACTCCCAAATGTGGCCGTTAGCTATTATCTAAGTAAGAATTTTTCCTAACATCTCCTAAGGCAATGTGGGGACCCTCCAGATACTTGGCATTACTAGCTGATATATGGAAAACTGTTCTATGTAACTAAATTTTTCCTATCATTTCTTGATGAAACTGTGCTGTATACAGACACTTGGCGTTAATAGGTGGTGTATACAGAACTGAACAAGGTTACCGGTAATTGGATACCACTTCCTGAGCCAATGTCACGTGTTTCCAGATACTTGGCAATGCTAGCTGGTGTAAGCAGAACTGTTTGATTGTACAGGCAATTTGCGATCCCCCCCTGAGACAATGTTACGCACCTTCAGAGACTTGGGTAATCAGCTAGTGTATGCAGAACTATTCGACACAACTGGATTCTTTCTATCATCTCCTAATGTGTGGTGCCTCCAGACACTTGACGTTACTGGCTGATGTATGCAAAACTGTTCGAAGTAACTAAAGTTTTCCTATCTTCTTCTGAGGCAATGTAAGGTGCCTCCAGACACTTGACGTTACTGGCTGATGTTTGCAAAACTGTTCGAAGTAACTAAAGTTTTCCTATCTTCTTCTGAGGCAATGTAAGGTGCTTCCAGACACTTGATGTTACTGGCTGATGTTTGCAAAACTGTTCGAAGTAACTAAAGTTTTCCTATCTTCTTCTGAGGCAATGTAAGGTGCCTCCAGACACTTGACGTTACTGGCTGATGTATGCAAAACTGTTCGAAGTAACTAAAGTTTTCCTGTCTTCTTCTGAGGCAATATGTGGTGCCTCCAGACACTTGACGTTACTGGCTGATGTTTGCAAAACTGTTCGAAGTAACTAAAGTTTTCCTATCTTCTTCTGAGGCAATGTAAGGTGCTTCCAGAGACCTTAGTTAGTAATTGGTGAGGGAAACCTGAATTATTTTTTATGTTAAAACACTGGAGTCAATAAACCATACAGTACTTATTATGAACTAGAGAGTGGTGTTTTGAATGGTTTATAATTACAGAAAATATATAATACAAATTACAATAGACATTGAGAGTAAATAGGAAAAGCATTACGTTTAACTCATATTTAGTGTTTATATTTATGGTATTTTATAGAAGAAAGACGTCTTTAAAATACCTTTCATAATAACGGATAAGTGTTAAAATAGGTTCTTCTGTGTGCAACAAATACTTTGTTATAAGGCGTAACTGTGTTATAACCCAAGAACATTTTTTCCTTTGGCGTGTCCTTGAATGTGGTATACGTAATGTAACTTGTATTTGACATTTTGTCCTACCTGGGCGGGACTTGAAAGTTAACACCTGCTGATTGGTTACTCAGTGTGTTCAGTTTTTATATAACAAGAAAGATATATAAGTGCTAAGAATAAATGAAATTACGTACGGTTAATTCTAAAATATATATAGTATAATGTAGAATGCAGTTTTCGCTAACTGCATTCATTTAAGTAGTCCTTCCATTCTTTCTTGTGGTTTCAACTTCGTTTTTACTTATTTCTGATATCTATAATTAAGTCAACCTCATCTGCAAATGATACCCTATTTACTCCAGTCTATGACTCTGAAAATCCATCTTTTTTCTGCCGCTCTTTCAATATGCCTTAACACAATATCAGAAATTCCCTCTTCTAATGGAATTCCTCTTCGAATTCCTTCTTTAGAAATTCTCTGCACTTTTGTAAATTTCTCTAAAAGTCCATCTTTGAGGCTGTGATTTTTCTTTGGTCTTGTTACTCTATTACCACATCCCTGCTTCGTCGGTTATGAATAGACACATTTGTTAATTACAAAATATACAGTAATAGCTTTTATAACTATTTGTACTGTTCATATTATTGATTTTGTACAAGTTTTGCTTAAGAGACTCATCAACAAAAGGAGACATGACGCCTTCTTAAACACCAAAAATAACACCACCACAAAAAATGAAACTAGCTTATAGATAATAAAGAGTAAAAAGAGACAAAATAACGTATGAGACTTCTAAACTCTCCCGCCCCTTTCCCGTATAATAAAGGATGCATTACATAAAACAAACTTTAAATATTTTCCAAAATTTTAAAGTTATTTAAAGAAACACTTTAAACCAAAATGATCAAAACTCATAGATTTCAATTTAAAAATTGTTAAACTTTTATTTTTGTATTTACATTCGTATTTTTAATGTAAGATTTAAGAAATTTTTTTAACTTAGGCTATTATGACTTACAATTACATCACATAGTAGTATATTTTTTAAAAAGGGAGTTAATGTATATAAAATTTAAATCTAAAAGGAGTGAATCCAATATAAACTGAAGCCCTTTCTTCAGGTTCTCTTAACAAACATTGTGTTTACAGGCCGGAGTATTCCAGCCAAAGACACGGGTTTTCATTACTCAAGTTTTCTCGATTGCAATTTTGTTTTAAAAAATTTGTAAAATAAAAGCTCGATCAAGAGCTGAATGTCTCAAGTTTTATCATATCTACGTGACATTATTTCAAAATAGGTCAGTAAATGTTTTCAAATTTTTATAACTTTCGATTTTCTCTTAAATTATAAGAACTTTTAAATAATGAAAACTGTTTGGAGAGTACTGCAACAAATCCACTGTGTATTTGGGCTTTTTAAAACAGTGTATTCGAGCCGCCTCACACCCTAAGACTTCAAGATATCTGAGAATGTCCACTTACTTTATACCATTTTAGTCATTTTCCCCTTTTTAAGGCTATGACGAATGTATGATTGAGAGGTAGGCAAGGTGCCAAACTCATACAACAGCGAATCCGAAGTTTCTATGAGATGAAACACATGATTCATTTTCAATCAACTAAGTTAACAAATATTATACATAAATTAACCCAGAGAGTTCTATTATAAATTATCAACAATAATTTGATAGCAATTAAGTTATTGTGTGTTAATATCATTTTTGCTAAACTGTTTAAATGATAAATAGTTTTGTGTTTCCTTTTGCAAATGGTATCACTGAACTGAACCCGTCTCACCCTACGCCCACACGAGATCGCTGCAACGCGAGTACGTCAGATAACCCCATAGCGAACGCACACAGTGTTGATCGCCTGTTCAAATCATAAACCAGTTCTTGTTCTTAAAACCAACACTATTGTGTTTAATCTTATAATAAATTTTTTTCAATATTAAAATTGTCTCTGCAGAAATACCCTCTGCAGAAAACTGCTGAACCAATTGGGTGCTAAACTGCTTTTTTTAGCTTGGTTGCTAATATAGCGCGGCGAGTTTTACAATGAATAGCTCAGTACCAAACTATGCCATATTTTCTGCCATGATTGTAGATGTATACCGCACTAAATAGCGAACTCTACTGAACCATGTGAACGGTTTAATTTATATCATGCGTACTAGAGGCGAGCTGCAGTCGCGCGTTCCACGAAGAAACTGCAAGACGCACGTTACGATCTGAATCAAGATTAAAGGGCATCTATACACAGACGTTTGTGCTGTAGTACTTCAACGACACCCATTAGAACGCATGAATGGAAAACGCGCTATCAACGATCTCATATGTACGAGCCTTAAAATTATTTTAAAAAATATTAATAATTAAACATAACTAAATCAAATATTTTGATTGTTATCTGAGGTATAAGTTTTAGTAAAATGGTTTACGATGTGACAAATCAAAATAAATAATAATAAAATATTAAGTAAGTAGCAATCATAACCAAGCATTTATAACACACACACACGCACACTCACATACACACACAAACACACAAATACAGTATATATATATATATATATATATATATATATATATATATATATATATATATATATATATATATATATATGTGTGTGTGTGTGTGTGTGTGTGTGTGTGTATAAAAACTAGAGCTGATATGAAGGAGTTTTAATTCGAAGTAGAATATTTCATAGATAAACTTATTTTTAGACTGAATGGTTTGTTATCATTTTTGTTAATGAAATAATACAACTGATTCAGGTATAACGCTGACTTGAATGACACCATTAGGATGTTTATAATTACAAATATATAAATAACAAAATTAATCAGTATCAACTGCCTATATAAATACATCACTTATAGTTCAAGGCCAGGTAATATCAGAGTGTATTTTGTAAGGCTTTCAACCGTGCACTATTTTACATCGTAAACATTTTCTCTATTACTGCCCCGGTCATAAATTGAAATTCATAAATACTTAACAACTAAACTATAAATCATAATTAATTGCTTCCAAACAAATTAAAATCTTGACTTATATAATGGATATTAAAGGGGATATACCTCTTAGCGAAGGAAGTAAGCCAGCCTACTACATGTTATCCAATTAATTTGATTCCATTGTAATATATGTACTGAAAGTTAAAAAAACACAATTACTTAACGGATTTATTGTATAGAATATTACGGTTTATATTGTGCCCCCTTGATGTACTCTATGATTCTGGGTGTATAACAGTAATTTATTTTGCTAAAATAAAAAACTGTTCATTTAGCATTTTTTTATTTAAATACCTAAAACGCTATTTCGTTCTTTATGGAAAAGTTAAAACAGGAAACAATTTTAATCTCAGATAGTTTTACGAAACAAAAACGAAATTAATTTTAACTAATTTTATTCTAGAATTTTCCCTAAACATATAGCTCGTAAACGGACTAAACACTGGTGCATCTGCAAACAGATTACATCAAAACCATCATTTACTCACTTAGTAAAGTAACCATTAGCAATCAAATGTGGTGCATTTGTAATCGGTAGACATCAAACCCACGATTTGCAATTCAGTAAAATAACCATTAGCAATCGCATATGCATTCAGCAGTCATCAAAGCAACCATTAAGAAGTTCAGTAAAGTTAACATTAGCATTCAAAAGTGGTTTTTTCAATTAACAGATATCAAAGCCACGATTTGTCATTCAGTAAAGTAACCATTAGCAATCAAAAGTGGTGCGTGTGCAGTCAGCAGATATCAAAGCAACCATTTAGAAATTCAGTAAAGTTGCTGTTTGGAATAAAAAGTGATGCATTTGCAAGCAGCGAACATCAAACCTATTATATAGTAATTCAGTAAAGTAACCATTAGCAATCAAAAGTGGTGCGTGTGCAATCAGCAGACATCAAAGAAACCATTTAGAAATTCAGTAAAGTTGCTGTTTGGAATAAAAAGTGATGCATTTGCAATCAGCGAACATCAAACCTATTATATAGTAATTGAGTAAAGTAACCATTAGTAACCAAAAGTGGTGCGTGTGCAATCAGCAGACATTGAAGCCACCATTTCGTTATTCAGTAAAATTACCATTGGGAATCAAAAATAGTACATGTGCAATCAGCAGACCAGGTGCAAAATTATGCAGGGTATGATACAAATAATATTATAGATGTCGAAGGTCATGAAATGGTATAGAAGTTAATTACTCATTGAGTAGAATAACAATAAGAGAAACGAATAATGATAAAATAGGAAATAAAATTAGAAATGTGAACAATTTTATAATTAGGTAAAACACAATTAATTAGAGCAATATAAAAACAGTCTTAAAAGAAAATATAGCCTATTTTTTTTTCAGGCCTCAGACCTAGTCACGGAAAAAATAGGAAACCTGATCATTGAATAACAGGCTCAACAGAGTAACACACACGCACGCCTCGTGTGTGTGTGTGTGTGTGTGTGTGTGTGTGTGTATGTGTGTGTGTGTGTGTGTGTGTGTGTGTGTGTGTGTGTGTGTGTGTGTGTGTGTGTGTGTGTGTGTGTGTGTGTGTGTGTGTGTGTGTGTGTAGGCGTGTGTTGAGACTGGCAAATTTGTCTCAAAGTAGCAGATTTTGCATTTTATACACAATCTTTAAAATATTATTTAATTTTTTAAAATAAATCAACTAGGAGTTGTGTAACGTGCGAAGCCATCCTGATTATGTAAACAAAGAGCGGTCCGACAGGCTTGGTTTGTAATGCGAACGTTTTTAGTATGAGGGAATAATTTTATTTTTATCCAAAATTAGTATAAAATTAAATTAAAGAAATTAAAATAAATAATTATATTATATAATGAAAAAAACACCAGAGTTTAAGTAGGCAGAAAATATAAAACTAATAGATCCACAATATTGTAAAAAAATTTAATATTATTTATTAACAAATTTTTTAACATAATTGTAATTAACAAACTGTTACTATATTACCCCAAAACTATAAATTTGTCAAGTCCGGGACTTGTCTAATGTCGATAAAATGTAACTAGCGAACGGAGGAGCGTAAAATTACCGTTTATATTTGTAATGAAATCTAAAAATGTAAAAAGGGCCATGCAGCTAAAAAATATTAAATTCCTAAACGATAAGTGATATTTTGAGCGACAGTATATAAGCGTACGAAGGGCAAAATCTATTCCAGTTTAAACGGAAACTTAATTGTAAACAAGTAGCCAAGTGAAAAAGTGGGGAGGCCTGATAAGGAGAGACGAAAAGCAACATTCGGGGTGAGCAGACGGATTATTTTACGGAAATTCAAGACGGAATTTCCAAGATGCTGGTGAGTGTCTAAAACCAAAATTTAACCAAAGGTGGAGGTGGAGAAGGACTATCCTCAAACTTGAAATTTTATAATGTAATGAATTAAAAACAGTTTTAAAGACAGCTCTGAAACCGATCACTAGGGAGTGCTACGAGTTTCCATCCTCAAGGAACACCGGAGAGGTTTTCGATCCAAGACCATGAGAGAAGAGGAGCACTACAGTGAAAGTTTTTGGGGCGTCAGAGTTTTAATAACTATCTAACCATTTATTTAATGTATTAAATTTTGCAAATTTATTAAAATCACATTTCTTTAGGTAAAATTTTGATAACTAATTGATTATTAATATTTTAATAATATGTGTATAAACACATGGCTTTCTTTACAGGAATACAAGAGGTGGTAATAAAATGATAGTTATTCGTATGTAGAATGGTAGTTGTAACTGTCAAGAATAATTTAAAGTACCACAAGTCAGTTAAAATAGGAAATGTTTAAACTCATTTGTAACATTAATTAATTAAATTCAGCCAAAGTAATAGAATCAAAAATGTATAAAGAAAATCAATAATTACTAAGCAATTACTTAAAATCATATGAGTTATTTGGTGTCCATATCAAATATAGTAAGCAACCAGGATCAAATTACTGTGAAAGTGAAATCAATATTAATTTGTTATTTTCTAAAATAAGAGTACTCCTTCAGATTTATGTTTGGGCGCACAAATATAAAATTAAATAAATTATTTAAGAGGTAGTATCGCTTAGTACTCTATAAATAAATTTATGGATACAAAATAAATTTATATAAATTATTATCAGGTTGTATTTAAATATGTATATCAGAAGTCAATAATTTAAATCAAGCTAAACTAAAGATTTTAAAGTAGTATTCTTGCTATAGCAAATTATTACATTAATTTTAAAAGTAAAAAAAATTGTTCAATATATAATAACATATGTATGACAACATTTTGGTTGGTGTTTAAATAAAGTCCAAGGATTTATCCACTGGTAGATCACGTTCGACACACCACAGGTGCCAGGATCTGGTAAGTCGGATGGGGTCATATTTTGACCGCGGATGAATTGGTGCGTCTCAGCCCTACAGTAGCCATCATTAGCATGTACAACTATGGTGTAAAACACATGAATATGGTTACGTTTTGTAGGGAGGTGGAACGCGTGTTCGGAGGCTACGTCCTGAAATGGAAAGTAAAGGTTCGGCCGCGGCAGCGTGTGTGTTGTGCGTCCTTGTATAAATAAAATGTTTCCTAAATCTAAACATTTTCTAGCCCTGTATGTTCCAAAACAGTTCAATGAATAATTGGTATTTCATTGATGGCCATTAGTTTGCTCATGAACTACAGAATAGGTTAATTTGCCATAATAAGTGAATGTTATGAAATTAACATAACTTTAACAAAAACATATCTTTAAGAAGTAAATTTTTTCATTGAAATATACATATTATACATCTGATTCAAAATTAAAACATTTAAATTTTTTTTTTTTTTTTTAGCGGGAGAGTTTCGGATGTTACATTTGTTTTTCTCACAATTCTACACCGGTAGATGAAAGGCAACAAAACTCACGAGCTGACCAACACTTTCCATAAGGTCGATTGTGAACCTTACACGCAGAGAAAAAGTTCCATCCAGAAGCTTAAGCTATTTTAGCAACTGCGCTCCCGAATAGAACCTACTGTTGGATTTACCTTCTGTTTGATTTCATTTTGATAATCATTTAAAGAAGTCGGACTCAGAGACTTTTTCTCAATCGTCAGTGGTGGATATTATGCTTATAAACCATTTAACCAAGGAATCTATGATATATTGGTTAATTATTTCAATAAATACAATTCATAAATAACTGGAAAATTTAAATTTAATTACTATTGAATTAACAAAACCAAATTTATAGTTAAATACAAGGGTTTCTGACTTTTCCTTGAAATAAGAAAATATTAAAGTTATACAAAAATATTCGTCACGTCTTAATTTACTACCTCAGCAAATTAATTATAATTTTAACTGTAACACTGTAATTAACAAAGATACTAGACAATTTATACATAAAGATAAGAGAGATATAATTACTTTAATTATAATTAATATTCAGTTATTCATATAATTATTACAAATTACAATATGTTAACAAGGATTTTGTGTTTAATACCATAATTAGGAATCAAATTTTCATGAGGGTTCATCTTACGCTGTTAATAATTTTCATATTTTTTTAATTAAAGAATAATTTTAAAATAAGTTTCTGACTGGCTCACAATTATTAAAACCATCGATGTTCAATTCACTTTAAAGGTCTAGTAGTAGAAGTTCAGGAAACTAGTTCCTTGGACTAAATGGGAGTTCTCTGCAGCGACCAGTTCCATCAAGCTAGGCAAAGTCTTCTTTTGTCAGTTTACATAATATAAAAAATATGATAAAACGCACTGCGAAGCTATAGGCCGTATCCTGTATATAAAGAATGTCTTACAAAACATCACAAGCGGGATCTGATAGTGACTAATGAAGTTGTATTATAGTTCTTGTAGTTGAACTTTGATTTATTTGTATAATTTTACTTTGATTTAATTTTATTAATTCTTTAACCTGTCGTAATATACTTAACTTTCACGAATAATCGATATATCACGAAAAATTTATTTTCTTTGCAATAAAATTTTGAAAGAAAAATTATTTCTGTTATTAATATTAATTTATAAAGCAATATATAAAACGAATTATTTAAAGTTGTGCCTTTGGAAGTATTTAATGCAGATAAGATGACTTATTTAGGTCAACAACCCTCTTTTACCTGTTAAAAGAGCTCATTTTATATGTAAAACAATCATTAATATATTTTACATTACATTTCTATTATTTAGACCTATATTTAGGTAATTCTTGTCGTTTTTCAGTCTGGGTTTTATCTCAGTTTTAAAACGTTCTACATAACGATAGTAGGGTTGCATTTAAAGATCCAAAAATAAATGAGTAAAAATGTACAAAAAAGTAATAGGCTATCCCAAAAAAATAATAGTTCACTAGAAATAATATTGTTACAAATTGGACGATGGCTTATAGTTGTTTATATTAACAAAACCAACGCCTATGTATTTTTCTCAGTGCAAAACATATATTTCAGTTGTTTTTATCTAGACTTCACAAATAGTCAACAGTAAATTTGGTTGCGAAAAGTGGTTACTGCAGTTCTAAGGTGTCACAAAAATGACAGGTAGCGCTGTCTAACGTCGGGCCGCTGAAGCTTGAGACTAATCCTGCTCTTCTGGCAAGAACTGTTTGATTTATTGATATGTAGTCAGTGATTGTACACAGATGTATAGCAAGGTGCGAAGGCGGCAGTAACCTTAACGGAAACAACTTTTCAGTCACTCTGAGAAGCCTTGGAAGGTAAGACACCGAGGCGTGGCATTCCTTCACTATGTCTGAATGGTAACGTCGTTTTGTGGATTGGCTGTTAAGTAAACTAACTGAGCATGAATGTCCAGACCAACCAACTACAGTAGGCTACTGCACAGCCATTGCGGACTAACTACCAATTAGAGAAATGGTAAATTATAGGACATTCAATAAACATAGCGCGATCTGTGCTGGTAAAGTGAACTCAAGCGTTTGTAAATGAAGCAATTAATAAAACATGAATTATTTTATGAGTAAATTTTGTTTGTTTATTTTGTGTTTAAGGCGATGTGTTTTGGATTATTATGAACTAAGGAGTATAAAAAACTATGTGAATAAAATTTAGTGCGTTGGTAAATTTAACCACGGTGTAGGTCGTATTTCTGAAGCAGAGCTACTATCTACTGGAGTTATAGAAACATGCTTGTTACACTCATATATAGAAAGCAAAGTTAAAAGATCTGTTGAATAAAGACTTGAAGCAAGAGACGATGACTGAGTAATGAAATGGGTAGAGCACTTGACTTAAACTCACGGGTTCAAGTTTCCCTATGGCGCTAAAGCACTGTACTCAGTCCTTGATAACAAGTACCTAGGGTGGTACCCGATTTAAGCATAGAGTGCTGGCCTCATTAGCTTGAACGGCCTAAGTGAGCCAACGCTATACAGGCTGTCTCCTAGAATATATCCATGGCGTAGAGGAACAAATATTAAAGAGCAAGAGTCAGAGTTTCAGAAATAACTATACAAAATGCAAACCTTAAATACCTGTGTAAGAGACCCAGAGCTTCAAGACAACCCGTTAACAATAGGAATGTTAAGAATGGGAGAAAGTTCGTTAATTAAATCTGTCCGAGTCGTAATTAATTAGCGAAAATAAAGTACCAGCAAAATGGAAGAAGGCATTTGAATAAAGTTGACTCTGTAGAATATGGATCGCAAGAAGCTCAATAGCTTGGTACTTGGATAACCATCTTGAACCGTTCACACGCGTTAGGGATACCAACAGCATGCGCATGTTAGAATGAAGCAGTTCACCAGAGGATGGCTGTCATCAGGGCTGGGCGGGTTCTGGAGCTCCAACGGACAAAGAAAAAATAGGGATCGATAAAGTAAGAATTGATTACTTAGTTACTTAAAACCCTTAAAATACAAACTGACAGGTAAACTGGACTTGTGTTGAACAGGAAGGGTTTCTGTACCACTGAGCATATTTTGAAGCAGTGTAATTTCGGTCACTCTCAAAGTCGCAAGTATGACCTCTCGTCATACCTCATAAAGACGCTCTTTACGCACCTCCTATGCAAGGGGATGACACACATAAACAGCAATTATTTCAATCATCTGCATTTGCCGGCGATTTGGTCATAGTAAGTAAGTAAAAAGGTAGAATCAGACAAAAATATGTTTTGCCCTGACATCGTACATTTTAAGGGCTACAAATGCAGAATAGAAATAAAAAAAACAATTTCTACAAAGAAAACTTAAAATAAAAACTCCAGTTAAATAAAAATAAATACCCATGAATACATTTCCCTTTTCATAGAAAACTAAACCAAACTAGCGAGTTCCCTTAGTAAGGAGATTAACTTGTAAGAGAGATTAACTAGTAAGGAATTGGGGCTCGTTAGAGTGCCCGCAATGACACATGGTACGACCATGTAGGTTTTATCCATTTCCTTAGTAATGTAATAAGATTTTGTGCCCCAAACTGACATAAACTATTTTTCACCAAAATTGCCACTAAATTGTCCGGCCAAGTTTGAGATGGATTTAGTTTTTCCATGTTCGAAGCCAATAGTTTTATAATAAATACTACATATATATATATATATATATATATATATATATATATATATATATATTGGTAGAGTATAAAAATGTACGTTTCAATTTAAAATCTACGAATATGAAAAAGGTGTCAATCTTATTAGATTAATATTTATAGCCATATTGTAGCAAGGAAGCCCCCGAGCGACAAGGTATACGAACCACGAGTGTCGTACGACGGACTCGCTTCGTCTGCTTCACAGACAAGAAGGTTCTGTTGCCATTGCTCAGCAATACTTGGCTGGAATTCCTTGAGTTTGCGCACTTTAAAGTAGATGAAAGGGTAACATTTTTTAACTATATTTTCGTTTCGGTCATGTATTACATTTTGGACAGATAGAAGCACAAATTTTTCCTTGGCTATAACTTTTACATGGCATTTATAGTTTCGTCTACAGTAACAGCCGTAGGAAATAAGACACCGTTTCTACTTCAGTTTTTTTTCGTATTAACACTTAAAATATTTGGTGTAAAATACTCCAGTGTTTACCCGTCACTTGGGCTGTTGACACACGTTCGACAATAAGTAATTATTTTAAATATATCTGTTTTATTTTGCACGTATCCCGCTTATCTTATTATCGCAAGTCAAGCCTAAAAGTGAAACCTATTTCACTTTGACGTGTTTACACGTCACGTTTTATACATATTTCTATACCCATGTTTATTGAGTATGCTTAAGTTAAAACTAAAACTGATTTTTGTTTAAACTGTCAACCATTGAAGTTTCATTTACTGAGGATGATGAAACAAGCGTATAATGGGAATTGGTATTTGTAGCTCGGTAGTAATTACATTAAGGCAGGTAATTAAGTCGGCTCGATCAAAAATAGAATAACTGTATCCAACCGTGCATTAACCCAGTCCCTTTGAAATCAAGTTAACTGTTTACCTTAATTTATTAATAGGCCTAACCATTTCAGTTATTTAAATATTATATTTATATTACTTGGATTGCTTACATTCACTATAGAGCAGTATAGGTTTTCGTACTACCCACATACTGGCTAGGCATTACTGGGTAGACACACTGAGTAATCAAGTAGCTTTATATATTACGTTCAATATAGAGCAGTATATGTTTTCGTACTACCTACACAGTGGGTAGACACACTGAGTAATCAAGTAGCTTTATATATTATGTTCAATATAGACCAGTATATGTTTTCGTTTTACCCACACACTGGCTAGGCATTACTGGCTAGACACACTGAGTAATCAAGTAGCTTTATATATTATGTTCAATACAGCGCAGTATATGTTTTCGTACTACCTACACAGTGGGTAGACACACTGAGTAATCAAGTAGCTTTATATATTATGTTCAATATAGACCAGTATATGTTTTCGTTTTACCCACACACTGGCTAGGCATTACTGGCTAGACACACTGAGTAATCAAATAGCTTTATATATTATGTTCAATACAGCGCAGTATATGTTTTCGTTCTACCCACACACTGGCTAGGCATTACTGGCTAGACACACTGAGTAATCAAGTAGCTTTATATATTATGTTCAATACAGCGCAGTATATGTTTTCGTTCTACCCACACACTGTCTAGGCATTACTGGCTAGACACACTGAGTAATCAAGTAGCTTTATATATTATGTTCAATACAGAGCAGTATATGTTTTCGTACTACCTACACAGTGGGTAGACACACTGAGTAATCAAGTAGCTTTATATATTATGTTCAATATAGACCAGTATATGTTTTCGTTTTACCCACACACTGGCTAGGCATTACTGGCTAGACACACTGAGTAATCAAGTAGCTTTATATATTATGTTCAATACAGCGCAGTATATGTTTTCGTTCTACCCACACACTGGCTAGGCATTACTGGCTAGACACACTGAGTAATCAAGTAGCTTTATATATTATGTTCAATACAGCGCAGTATATGTTTTCGTTCTACCCATACACTGTCTAGGCATTACTGGCTAGACACACTGAGTAATCAAGTATCTTTATATATTATGTTCAATACAGCGCAGTATATGTTTTCGTTCTACCCACACACTGACTAGGCATTACTGGCTAGACACACTGAGTAATCAAGTATCTTTATATATTATATTCAATATAGAGCATTATAGGTTTTCTTACTACCCACACACTGGGTAGACACACTGATTAATCAAGTAGCTTTATATATTATGTTCAATATAGAGCAGTATATGTTTTCGTACTACCCACACACTGGGTAGACACACTGAGTAATCAAGTAGCATTATATATTATGTTCAATATGGAGTAGTATATGTTTTCGTACTACCCACACACTGAGTAATCAAGTAGCTTTATATATTATGTTTAATATAGAGCAATATTTGTTTTCTTACTAGCCACATACTACCTAGGCATTACTGGGTAGGCACACTAAGTAATCAAGTAGCTATATATATTACGTTCTGTATAGAGCAGTATATGTTTTCGTTCTACCCACACACTGGGTAGATACTGAGCAAACACACTGGGTAGTCCTGTAGTAGGTTACGGTTTTTAAAATGCTTATATATTTGTAACAGATTGTTTCGTTCAGCGTAACTAAGTAACGTATCAGTGACAAAGAAGTGGAACTATTGTAATTACCGCAATGACTAATATTGTCCGGCAAAGAATTCCTTGAATTACGCCCACGAAACGACGAAGGATATGCAACTGCTGTTACAAGAACATTATACCGGAAGCTTGCATGAATCACCGGAAAGTGAGACGGATGTTTGTTACAAAATAGTGTGACAACTTGTATTGTCTGGATATATTTACTTAATTCCCCGTTGTTACAAAAAAGAACAAAAAAAACTACTACTTACTGATATTTTTCACCAAACGCGTTTCGCACTAGATCAGTGCATTGTTTAATGCTGTGAGTAAAGGACAAGACTGATGATATTGTGTGTATTTGTATTAGAGTGGATCGATTGTATTCTGTGGTGTGTCATTATTCATAGAGCCGTTGCTAATTATGCTGTACACACAATCTAATATTATATTTGTACACATATTTAACAACTAGTCTATGAACCCATAGAACACAAATACAAAACAGACTCACAATAATACAACAAGCCTCAGCAACAGTCTTGTCCTTTACTCACAGCAATGAACCATGCACTGATCTAGTGTGAAACGCGTCTGCTGAAAAATATCAGTAAATAGTGGTGTTTTATCAAATCTAAGGTAACCTTGTTTTGATATTATATTTAGGATGTTTATCACTTGATTGTTTCATGTGGGTTTATTTTCAACGTTAGTTTTTTGTTCTTTTATTATTTGGATGTTTTAATTTATTATTAGGTTTGAACCTGTGCTACAACTCCCCCCCCCCACACACATTACTTAAGTTCTCGTTTGAACACCTTTATAGGTGTTCCATAAAAAATTCAAACTAAAGAAAGCCAAATTTTTATCTGAATGTTAATATGTTTTCATTTTACGATAATGTAGGGACGCGATGACGTCATCAGGACAGGTGATATCATAATACATGCACTGTATATGGAACGCTAATTAAACACCTTATCGGTCACGTCTGTGTCATGTGTAATGTACAAGTACATTTTACACTTTAACTTAGTTTCAATAATAATGCATAATATTAAGTTTAAACCATAAAGAGGTGGTAACTTAAGAGGGAAGTTAAAATAACACGAGCATCAGCTCACAGTAGCGAAGACATCATAAAGGGAGTAAAAATACACAATTCTAAACTAAACATTTGAGTTATAGGTTGTATTTTGTAAATAATGACTGTCGTTGAAAATATAGAGCAAATATAACCTTGGGCAGACTTAAGGGTGGGGAAAGGAGGGGCTTTGCACCCCTAACTTTCTGGACACTTATATTATTGTTTATAATCAAACGCTTACAATAAACACATTAAAATACTACACAACTAATAATACTGCTGACAAGAAATATACTCAGCAGAATCAGTTGTCATTTTGATTGCATGCCAGATAATTTGTAAATATGATTCTAAGTTCAAAGAAAAATATTAATTTTTATTTAATCTTACAAGTCATGATGTTCAAAATGAAATTTTGGGAATTTTTTTAGACGAAGTTTGACACTCAACGTTGTGCTTCTCCTAGAAACAAAATCAGGCTTACTTTTAGAATTATAACTTTTCAAAATTAGAATTTTTTAAAATTTAAGTTTGCAGAGCTACAGGTCTAAAGGCTCGATTTGGGTTCTATCAAAAATATAGCGTTGAATACCCTAACTTACCAATTTCAATAGTAGTTTAAAACATGTACCTTATACTATAAGTTTTTGGATGGAGGCTCAAGCTTTTAAATGTTCTCTATTTTTGGGCCCCATGTGATACATCCAAGGCAATCTTGTGCACCCCCAAAACTAAAACCTGTAACTCCGCCTTTGATTATATAATAGAAATGTGAGTCGTTGATCAATACTATTCAAATATTTAATTCGAGCAAAAATCAGTTACCATATTAAGATCATCTCTTATTAGAATTTATGTAGTTTTAAAATTTTATGCTACATTCATGGCTAACTCAAACTATTCCCTAGTAAACAATAACATTTAGGAAACTCTAGAATAAAATTTCCTTAATTCAGTGGAGTAATTTTGCATTTATTTCCGCACCCTTTATTTTGCACAAGTTTTTTGTAATTTAAAATTATTTCCAAACTTCAGCACTGGGCGAAATTATTTTATAAAGATATTTATAAGTTTATTTTATTGAAATCTTGTTGCTGTTCATGACGAGCTGGTTGTAAATTACTTATTACATGTTTGATATTACTTGCGACCAGACTTTTTGTTAACTAAAAGTTGTTTATTTTTAAATAAATAAAACCTCTAAACCACAAATAATTTTAATTTTAAACCTTATGTACATTTCAATTGCCCAGCAATCATCTTCAGAGGTATTTAAAAAATGCAACAGTTGTATTTTTTAAATACCTCTGAAGATGATTGCTGGGCAATTGAAATGTACATAAGGTTTAAAATAAAAATTATTTGTTTTTTAGAGGTTTTATTTATTTAAAAATAAACATTACGCCACAGTTGCTTCATACAGTTATAAAAGTTGTTTAGTTGTTAACTTACACTTGGAGGAAACGTTTTCGTATTACGACTTGGAGGCAAGAAGTCGTCAGACGAAAACGTTTCCGCCAAGTCTAAGTTAACAATTTAACAACTTTTAGTTAACAAAAAATCTGGTCGCAAGTAATAGCAAAAGTGTAATCAGAAGTTTATTTTCTAACTTCATCTTTATTTTACAAAAAAACTTATTTCCATTCCTTAAATTAAATGTTATACCCCGGCTTTCTATAGCGCAATATAAAAGAGTTATTGACAATATTTTATTATTCATCTGGTTTACTTAATGAGTATTAAACGATTTCCCTGCTGTGCGCCCAAAAGAGTTGCAACATGATTTCGTTTTACTGTAAAGCAGAAATAACAGATACTCTTTT
Source organism: Prosapia bicincta (assembly GCA_036971475.1). Taxonomy (NCBI): domain Eukaryota; kingdom Metazoa; phylum Arthropoda; class Insecta; order Hemiptera; family Cercopidae; genus Prosapia; species Prosapia bicincta. The sequence goes on from JBAIZL010000361.1 coordinate 438,645, forward strand.
GCTGATGTAACTCTTCAACTAACCCTTCATGTAGATCTTCTTTTACTTTTAGGAACAGAATTTTATGTGGAAAATGGTCATATGTGTATTTAAACCTATACAAAAACACAGATAACCTACTACAGCAAAACTACCTCACGGGAGAGGATCTACCTACGCAAGTCACGTTCCGCTACCTTCCGAGATTAACCCAACATAGGACACTCCTAATCGTATTTAACCTTAATGGTAGCTTTATTACACATTACACAAGTTCTACTTAAGCTATATTGGTAAGGTTTTTTTTAGATTGGACTTTTTGTATCTAGTTCTTATCATGCAATTTTATTGAAAATTAATAAAGTCCCACAGCTATGATTTTTCTAGGAAAAAAAGAAAATCTATTTCTAAAAGCAACTTTTATTTTTAATTTTTTTAATATAAATAATATAAGAACAATTACATGGTAGATATACGTCCCATTAACAAGTAAATATAATAAAGTAAGTAAATACACAGATATTTACCATAACATAGAAATCCTACACAACATCTAAACTCATTAGAACAATATGAAATTTACAGACACACAAAATTACAAAGTACAAACATATTAAACGAACAAACACAATACAAATCACACATACTTTTCGATACTATCGAAAACTCGCCTTTAAAACCATCAGCGCTTGACCCGACATCTCCAAGCAGAAGACACTGATGATGATCGCCACATAGCGATCGAAAACGTTCTGTCTCAGTAAGTTCTAACAAATTTACAAAATTTAAAGTTCGGATAATCATAAATTATTGTTTAAGTGATTTAATCAAGATTCACCGAACGTAATGGACTACAAAATTCAAGAAGTAAAAATAATTTGGTTGAGATATATAATGAACGGTTCTTATGTAATTTGTTTCAAATAAATTACAAACCTTGTTTTTCGGCAATCGTACAAAATGTATTGCACAACAAAACATTCTAAAATAAAATAATTATCTACCTCATCCATGTCCTCATGCACTATGTGTAGGGCTGGCTGCGTCCTCCTCGGCTGTATATAGGCCCTCTAACTTCCTGTTCACTAACCTCGTCTTTATTCTGATTTTCTTTCCCAAGTTGGTAATACCTTTTTCATATTGAAAAGGCTTTTTCAAGCCGCGACCATATTAAATGATTTAAACAGTCATTTGGATTTTGTGACTTTCTTTCCTTTTAAACATTTCTTTAGTAGTTCAGTTTCAGGTAAAACTGATTTTAAAAAAAACCGTGATGTTCTCAGGCAGATGAAAATGTTTAGAGAGCTTATGATGTTCTTCCAAAACTAACGATTTCTTGTGTTTATACGACTTCTTTTCTTTTGTAGACATGACGTGGAAGTAGCAGGCCAAGACAGCTTTCTGCATGTCCTTATACCTCTGTGTGTTCCGCCTTAAGTCCATAAAACATACAGATTTTCTGTATAGCAGCTTCAGTAAGGCGATTTTGACCAGAAAGTGTTTTTCCAACAGACAAATTTCTTTTTGTTTAATATTTGAGGTCACGTAACCTTTTCCCAATTTTTTTCTGGACATTCCCAATGATTTAGGTAATCATATGGCTTAGCTTTTGCTACTTATTTGTAAGTAGAAGAATCGACATCGTCTAAACACTCAGTGTTTCTTACACGGTAACGTAGGTAACACACAGAATAAACCATTTTTTTTGTAGTGAATAATTTTTTCATGTTTAGTGTTGTATATCACTGTAAAGAAGAGCTTCTAAAAAATAATAATCAATATTAAAAAAAAACTTTAAAAAATATTTTTTGCGATTTAGAGTGTTCTTAACCCTATTTCCATATTACTCCACCATATCCCTTAAACGGTTTTCTTCTTATTTGTAATCGCTAAAGAAACAAGACTCTATAAAGTTGTATTCCTTCTGTAATACACGTGGCTTTTATTCTTTAGTAAATAATACGTATCTATAGTAGGAACCTAACGATATATAATTTCCATTCGATGTATCATTTCTGAGAACTCGGACAAATTGCTACGGATTTCGAGCTAACTTTCAGCAGTCAAACCTTGGTAATGGTAGATATCACCTCCTACGTAACAGAAAATTTAATTGGATTAAACATGCAGAACTGTCTTACAGGAAATTTAAGCCTAACAACAAAAGTACTTGCAGGTGTTCAATGAAGGTTTTGCATCAAAAACGCGTACGTATGTGCAATAAATGTTACCAAAACCCTTGCTTTTATCAACCAGAGAAAAATATCTTGTCACCTACCGAATGCTCTTCACAATTGTTTTGTTGCAGGTTTTTCCTTTTTCCTTTCTCGTACTGCAAAATTATTTAATCTAGAAGCTAATAAAATAAGAACCTTTGTTTTCCTTTAAAGTAGTTCTTTGAATTCTCTTCTGTAATTTCAATTAATTAAAATATCTTTTACCTAATCTTCCTCCGACAATTATTGCACTTAGTCCCTATTTCCCAGCAACAACTACGTAAGAGTTCCTTCACCATCCTGCGCTAGACTGTAAATTTTCGGCTTAACGAAATCTATAATGCTTTCGTAGGATGGCTAGTTTGGAACAAACGTTCAATATACAATTTCTTATCGGTGTTTAATTAAAATAATAACTTCCATCAAATACCAACCTGTTAAAATAATAACTTCCATCAAATACCAACCTGTTAAAATAATAACTTCCATCAAATACCAACCTGTTAAAATAATAACTTCCATCAAATACCAACCTGTTAAAATAATAACTTCCATCAAATACCAACCTGTTAAAATAATAACTTCCATCAAATACCAACCTATGTCACTTGTTTGTAACTATGCTATTTCGTATCTAACGTAAACTTTGAGGTTAAGAAAGACTAAACAGTTGAGAGTAAAGTCAATATTTGAACGTTTTTTTTGTATTGAAAAAAAACTGATGTGAACACGATATTGCTAAAAATCGTTATAGTGAAGACATTAAACTAATTTGCAATAAAAATAGTAAACAGTTGGAAATAAAAATTTTAATACTGGAGTAGACCATAAGCTATAATTGTGTACATAAAACTTAATTATACGCCTAAACTAGAACTGACACACAGATCTATTGGCATTTGTTATAATACTATTTATTGTAAATGAAATACTATTCCTTTTTTCATAAATATACCAGGGTTATATCACGGTGCTATTTTTGTAATAGAGTGCAGAACATATAAGGTCTGAGGACGATAACGTGGCAATTATTGAAACGTCTTCTTCTTTCTTATCCCTAGGTCCTTAGACCAACTTCATGAGATCAAATTCTTTTAGAAGTCTTATTACTTCGGCTGGTTCCTTGTCAATGAATTCCGGGGTAAGTCCAATGCATGACAAGATGTGGGCTGGTGAGGCTGGTTCTTAGTTGCATCTTGTACATGTTGGATATATCTTCCGAAGGTCTGTGATTTTCATAGGTTTTGTATGGCTACTTTTTAATCTTGCTAAAGATGTCTGTGAAATTCTGTCAAGTTGACAGTTGATAGATGCACCAGGTTGGTGCTCTTTGTACCATTCATGTTGCGGAGGTTGTTTCCATTTTTTTCTTTTTTTCGTGTTTAAATTTGGAATATACTTCTAAATAGGTTAGGGTTTCTTTGTGGAAATTACTATTATTGCAGCCTTCTTTTGCTAAGTTTTGTGCCTTTTCATTTCCTGGGATATCGACATGTGATGGAATTCATTGTAGGTGAATTTGTGATGATTTGGAAATACTTTCTAAACTTTTTATTATATTTTTTGATATATTATCAGATATTTCATTAGAATTCTGTAAATGTTGGATTGAGCTTTTACTGTCGGTTAGAATCCATAGTTGTTCTGGGTTCTGGTATTCTTCAAATTTATACAAAGTCTCTTCAATAGCAACCAGTTCAGCTGTGAAGTTTGATCAGTTGTCTTGATTTCTTAATTTAATTTCCTCTTTTGACTCTTGTGATACAATATATACTCCACTACCCGTTTTCCCATTCGCTTGTCTGCTTCCATCTGTGTAAATTTTTATCGCTTGCTGTAGGATGGAGTTGTTTACTTCCAGTGCCAATTTTTTTAATATTAATGGGTTGTTCTCCTTTTTGTTTACCGGTTCATGTAGAGTAGTATGAAAGAAGACTGAATTCAGAGGAATTATAAAATTATTGAAACGTCTGTATAAATAAATAGCTGTACCTGACTCGCAAGTTATTCGCTTTTATTATTTAAAAAATAATCTCTGCAACTGTAAACATGATTATTGTTTTTATTTATTTATTTATTTATTTTTATAAATTTGAGTAATGATGACTTATAAAGATTGATTAATTTCCATTTATTTTTATGTAGCAGAATAGCTAGCGTAATATGCTATTTTGACTATTTCAATACACACTTTTACAAAATTTTGTTGTTATAAAATAAACAGCAGCTTAAGCAAAAGCTTTGAAGTCTATAGAAAGGTTATCTGTGAACTGCACAGAGAGATAAAACAATGTGAAAGATTTTTTAGTTCATTATAGATATGCCGTTTTTAATTTAACGCCTATGCTAAAATTATACTTGATTGAATTTTAATACAGATTGTTTTATAAATAGAAATTTGTAAAAAGGATATGTTTAGTTTTTTCTATAAAAAATATTATCTGAAAGTGTAGGAAACCCTATAACATACAGATTATTTCATTTCCCTCTTGAATAATATAAATTCTGATAAATTTGTTTGTTAGTATTTTTAAAAATAAAACCTGTCTGAAATAACCTAAATAAAAAAAAACAACTAAAATAATTTTTAGATATAAAATCTAAAAACATTTTTCAATAATCTAAAATATTTATTACTAATCAGGTTAAGTTTTAACAACATATTACACGTGCAACGGAACAAAATTTAAAACACATCATAGGCATACTCAAATTTGGTTTCAGTGAAAATACATGGGCCGACCCGGAACTATGGGATTGGTAAAACATCTTCAGGTGGCCAATAAATCCTTGGGGAATTGTGAAATATGTTTAGTAAGGAGGCGCTGGTCGTATACGTCAACCAGGAACTACGAGACAGGGAAAAACGAAATACCATTTCTCAAGGGCGTAAATCTGATGTAAGACGAGTTCCAATAAGTGAGGAAAGATTGTTTTGTCTCTGATAATTCCAGAAAGTACAGACCGAACTAAATTTTTCATTCTGCTTTACTTAAAATACTACTACAACCAAAAAAAATATAGATAAGGGTAAAAATATTTTTTTAAAAAATATTTGTGTGCAAGATATGAAATACGTATTTTAACTATAGCAATCAAATAAATTATTTTTCATTCGTATTTATTTACAATCCAAGTAAAATATTACAATTAAAAAATCTTTTTTCTTTTTCAAATTAGTCATCCAGATGTATTTTTTCGTTTTAGAGCAAACATTTTTTTTAGTTTTTATTCAATTTATAGTACAATTATTTTTGAATCTTACACTATAAAGAATATATGAATCCATTCAGGTTTATTAATAATTTACTATTTTTCCAATGAGAAAGGAAAATGAAAACAATTTTTTACAAATATGTAGAACTAATCGTACAGAAAGATATTGGTATTTTTTCGTGTTTATAACTTTTCATAGATCTTTTTCATAGAACTTTTCATTAATATAAATATAACTCCAAAGTCTATTAATGTTTTATTAATCTTTAGATCAATATTCAATCAGTATATTGACAATTCATAAATGTAGCCTACCATTAGTAGGCCTTATGTTTTTTCTAAAAATATCTATATTACGTAAATCATGAGGCAGAAATATTTTCACTCGAAAAATCATTCCTCCTTTTATATTTTTCATAAATAAAGAATGTATTTTAAATATATATACAATAGGGCGAAACGTGTCCCTAACCGCAGCGGTCGCCTACGCTCCTTATACCTGAATATTATTTCTTCACCTTCATTGCTGATATGAAATTAATAAATAATAAAAAATTAGAAATTATAAACCATGGTTCAACCCTTTAAGATTAAAAACTTTTTTCATCTCGTTAAAATAGAAATATTGTTGTATATTATTAACAAAAGAACTCAAACTATTTCATGAAATATAATTAATCCATAAACTCTATAAAGGGTTTATTGGGAAATTATATCCATTTACATCATACACACGCATGCGCGTGCGCGCGTACGTGCTTTTATTAAATTAATTATTGAAAGTATTTCAAGCACGTGAAAGGAATTGCAACAATAAAATGTTGCAATATTAGTTTAGCGTTTGGGGCAAAGTAGATCACAAATTGAAAACAACTTTCAATTGAAAGTAGTTTGCATTAATAATCGTCGGAAGTAAAAGTGAACGTTGGAAACTATTAAAAAATAATTCAGTTTGATTTTAGTAAATATATTTAAGTGTAAAGTGACGAAAGCGTGCAGTAGAGTGTCATAACATTTCCGAAATTCGAAAAGTGTAAGAAGGAGCGCGCCCCACCTCCCTCTCTCTGTCTGAATGCCCTTGTGGACACGCGATCAGTGCTCCAAGCAGATTTGCCTTTCTTTTCCGCAGAGCCAGGCTGTGGTGCGTTCTGTCTCAGTGTTTAGTCGGCCGCAGGTGTAGGTTAGCAGTGCACGATGGCTTCTACCAAGCAACAATACTTGCTGACAGCGATACTCGTATCTTGCGTTTGTTTGTCTGCAGTCGCTATCAAAGCGCCCATCACTTCGCCAAGAGTCAAAAAGAGAACAGGTACATGGACGCCTTTTCATTTTTTTTTTATAATTTTTAGTCTCAACAAGGGCTTGTGAGTGTTGTCTAGTGTATCCCTAAGCCTGAAGGATACTCCCTCCTTGTGTGCATTTTTAGTGTTGTGATTTTCCAGGACGTCTGCGCGGCGACCAGTAAGTAAGCATCGCCGGATATTGTCACCGAGATTTTTTCATTCACATATTTTCATATTGCATATTTAGGTCATTAGTGTTACGGTTCAACACTAAGCTAAAGTGTGTCCTTGAGTGTAATAAAATAAGTAGAAAATTTAAAATAACTTTCTTTAAAAAGTAAACACAAAATACTTTAATGTAAAAAAGACAAAATATAGCCAAGTTTCAAAAGTAGCTATTTTTATTTTCGTATTTTTTAATGTAATGTTTACTTCTCAAAATATAATCCGTATTTTCAAAAATTGGCCTACAAGAACAAACATAGAGATATAATGATATATATCTTTAAGTAAGAATAAAAGCATTAAATTTAACAATTTTCATGCTTAAAAATTTCTATTACAAAAAACAAATTTTAACTTAGTAGTCAAAGAATATCACAGAACTATAAAATTACGTAATAGTAAAGAACAGTTATTATAACTATTTACGTAGTGAATAATTTAAAGGCCTTTTTTGTAACGTGTAAATATAAAAGGAATGATTTTTATAATAAAAATTTAGCTAAAGGCCTCTAATATTAACGAAATATAAAACTAAATTGCCGGTAAGCTCAATAAATAATAAATACAAAAAATAAAACTCAATAAAAGCAATAAATAAATGTATTTACTATAACACATGATGTATAATTCAGTTTCAACGAAACAATTTTCAGAACTACTCCAAAGTACTCAGGTAGCTCTGAAGTAGCTCAGTAATGTAGCCATGTTACTGAAAATTACAAAGTGTTATGGTAAATAAATTAAAATTTGATTGTCGTTTTTTGTTTTTTGTTTAGTGATCACCTATACATAAACTATATGCTTGTACAAAACTCATATTTGAGGCAATTTTTATTTAAAATTTTAAAACTTAGTTTTAGTTTATAATTAGGTGTTTTTTAAATTTAATAATACAACACTAAAAATTTACTATTCAGTTACTTAAATTTTTTTTTTTTCATTTCTGCTTGTCCCTACAACCTTTCCGTTACCCGTGTCTTACGTTAAACCAGTTTAATAATACTTTTTCTTTCTACCAACGTGATCCTAGTTGACTAAAAACGAGTTGTTTTAACGGAGTAACTGTAACTTAGCCAATGTGAAAACTGGTTTCCTATAAAAAGTTAACTGGGTTAGTACTAGCTCAGCGACGGTGCGCCGAGCAGAACGGATCTGGTCTGCTTTCGCTCTTTTCTTTTCCGTTTCTTCTCTTTACGAGTGTCTACAGTTTTACACTCTCTTTTTACTAAATACAAATCTCACTTTTATTATTTCACTTCAACTCAATTTAAACAGTTTTTGCTCTTGTAATCATATTTGGAAAACAATAATTAGTTTAAAATTATTTTTCAAATCTGAAGCTCATCAGTATTTTATTTCCAAATTCAAAAATTAATAAAGAAAAATATTTATCTAATTGAAAGAATATTGGAAAATAAATGTCTTGAACAGATTTTAAAATTATTGTTCTAAATATACTTTATAAAATAAATTTTAATTCCAAAAAAAACGTTAACTTTAAAAAAAATGGAGACGAAAATGTTCTTAAAATTCTATTTCCTATAAAACAATGAAAAAATATAAATTTAATAATAAACAAATAAATTAATAATTCCAGCAAGAAAATCTATTCCAGGAAATTTAGTATCGAAAGTTACAAATAACTAACTAAATAGATAGTTAAAGAATAGAAAAAAAGTAAATGGTGTCATTCCTTTCATTAGAGTTCTACTTGTTACAAAACTTAAGGTTTGCTCATTTGACAAAAATATTGTTTGGAGTGATACCCTTAACTCCGACTCTACTTTGACACAATACAACCTTTTACCCCACACTGCTAACAGAAGTATTATCCCACCCAAGTCCAATCCCAATGAGTCTGTTTCAAAAGATATCCTAAGCATCTTTATAATGTTAGTACTACTGTCACGTAGCCATTTGCAAACGTTGATTAAGGTGAAAGGCAATGAGTAAAATCCTCACTAATCTGTTTCAAGAGATATCCCACACTTCGTGAAAATGCTAATATTACTGTATTCGCTCTCATTTGTATGTGTTACGACAAGAAAAAGCAAACGAGTACAATCCTCGTAAATCTGTTTCAAGAGATATCCCACACTTCGTCAAAATGCTAATATTATGTATTCGCTCTCTATTGTATGCGTTACGACAAGAGAAAGCAAAAGAGTCTAATCCTCGTGAATCTGTTTCAAGAGATATCCCAAACTTCGTTGAAATGCTAATAATACTGTCTTCTCTCACTTTTGTATGCGTTACGACAAGAGAAAGCAAAAGAGTCTAATCCTCGTGAATCTGTTTCAAGAGATATCCCAAACTTCGTTGAAATGCTAATAATACTGTCTTCTCTCACTTTTGTATTGCGTTACGACAAGAGAAAGCAATCGAGTCTAATCCTTGTGAATCTGTTTCAAGAGATATCCCAAGCTTCGTTGAAATGCTAATAATACTGTCTTCTCTCACTTTTGTATGCGTTACGACAAGAGAAAGCAAAAGAGTCTAATCCTTGTGAATCTGTTTCAAGAGATATCCCAAACTTCGTTAAAATGCTAATAATACTGTCTTCTCTCACTTTTGTATTGCGTTACGACAAGAGAAAGTAAAAGAGTCTAATCCTTGTGAATCTGTTTCAAGAGATATCTCACACTTCGTTGAAATGCTAATAATACTGTCTTCTCTCTCTTTTGTATGCGTTACGACAAGAGAAAGCAAACGAGTCCAATCCTCGTGAATCTGTTTCAAGAGATATCCCAAGCTTCGTTACAACAAATAATGTCATGTTCTCGTTTGTTCAAGTCAAGTTGAGCAAAAGAAAATGCGTGAATGAGTTTCAAGAGATATCCTAACAGTCATTGAAAAGATAATAATATGATGTCTTTAATGATAAACATTTAATTAGGGTTTGTATATAAAGTTTGTTTGCGTAACGCTACCAGTTTTACGTAACTTATTTAATTAGATTAAATAAACTCCAATGTAGAGCGAAATTATTTATTGTTCTTAGTTTTTTTCTTAGTTTGATTGTTAATTAGCCACCAATGCGTTCATTGAAAAAAGGTAGAATGCATTTCGTTGCTCATTAGTGGACACTTGTTGAGGTAACTGCGCAACAATCTGTGACCATTATAAACTTTCGTGATCTAGAATTATACATCAAGATGAGAGAAGGGGGGGAGAAGGTTAAATACTCAATTCTTCTTTGTTCAACATAGTTTAAGCTGTTTTACTTTATACCTGTTAAATTGTTTGAAATTAACTTGGCCACTGTGTAATTAACTTAAACTTGGAATCCCAGAAGTCTCTTGAAATAAATTTGCCCAGTGACTAATATTACTTCGGCTCAATTAAATCCTTGGTTATATTTGTATTATAGATGGCAATAATACAACAATTTTGGCTTTCTAGACTTTAATTTTACTACATAACCTTGCTAATTCAATGTCTATTTAGAGAAATTGACAATTGTGTTTTTATATTTGATCATTCACAGAAACGATCATCCCCAAGACTAAACTGGCTCCATTAGGCTCAACAATTTTAGTGACAAACAAACGGTACTGGTAAAATGGATGTTACCAAAGTCGTTGAGCTAAATAGTGTCAATTTTAAAATCTTAAGAATGTCTAATTTTTTTTTAATGTCCGAAACGTTGATTTTAAAAGAAATTTAAATTAAACAAATACTTCTTATTAAAGCCTTGGGCAGTTTATGAGAGTTTTGAATTAATATTCTGCTATGTTCAATACTCGTTGAACGTAGTCATAAAGGAGTGTCTACCCTTTACCACTGTAGGAAGATGAACAAGGAAGAGTTGGTGAAATAGGAGAGACCTCTGGTACTGCGAATAGAGGATATCATCGAGTGGGAAGGGTCATTTAATCGAAGTAGCCATGGTCTCAAGTGGGTGGACAAGACCGGAGATATCTACCTTCTAACTCTACATTAACACACTATGGAGCTGTGTTCAAGATTATTGTTCTCTTTGCACGACTTGTTTAAATTTACAAGTTATTAAAAGCTTTATTGTACTAAACTTCGTATTTGTAAAGCTTATATGTCTAGTCGTGTAGCGTAAAAGCTTTAGTGAACTAGTAACTAGCAATAAAAGTTTTATGTACCGTTAAGTTCTATTTCGCCTCCAACATTAAAAGTTTCAGTATGTTGACCTTGGTTGGCTATATAACTGTCATGTTATAGTTTGAATGATATAACCTGTCTTGTCTACTTAGGCTGACCCGGACGGGCCTTATCACTTGCAGCTGTTTCCTTAAAAACATATCCACTAATGAAATTACCTTTCTTACCCGTATCATATTTCAAACTTTTTATTAAATATTTGAAAAATATCAAACATGAGACAGTTTGTTAAATTAATGATTGTTACCAAATTTTTTCATGTTTGGTATCGATCCAAACTAACAATGTATAAACAAACCATTT